>SZWC01018219.1:0-17912 GCA_023375785.1 Penium margaritaceum | reverse complement strand
TGCCAGAGTTGTGCCAGAGTTGTGCCAGAGTTGTGCCAGTGTTGTGCCTGAGTTGTGCCAGAGTTGTTCCAGAGCCGTGCCAGAGTTGTGCCAGAGTTGTTCCAGAGTCTTATCAGAGTTGTGCCTGTTGTGCCAGACTTGTGCCAGAGTTGTGCCGGAGTTGTGCCAGAGTTGTGCAATATTTCTGCCAGAATTGTTCCAGAGTTTTGCCACATTTGTGCCACAGTTGTGCCAGAGGTCTGTCAGGGTTGTGCCAGAGTTGTGCCAGAGTTGTGCCAGAGTTGTGCCAGAGTTGTGCCAGAGTTGTTCCAGGGTTGTGCCAGAGTTGTGCCAGAGTTGTGCCAGAGTTGTGCCAGAGTTGTGCCAGAGTTGTTCCAGAGTTGTGCCAGAGTTTTACCAGAGTTGTCCCAGAGTTCTGCCAGAGTTGTGCAAGAGTTGTGTCAGAGTTGTGCCAGAGTTGTGCCAAAGTTGTTGCACAGTTGTGCAACCAGTGCACATACACGAGCGCTGAGTGAATGAGGATACACGATGAAGGGCATTTGGCAACCTGAAGACGAAGAGTTGGGAGCAGTACCAAAGCGCGGGCCGAAAGGCCGCAGCGCTGAGGCATGGGCCGGATGAGCACGAGGGCCTCAGCGATAACACGTGGGCCGATGAGTAGAGGCAACGAAGTAGGCATGCACGAAGATGAAGATGGAAAGCCACAGCATCCAGGGGCGGGCCGAGCAACGAGCGAGGCTGCAGCGCAAAGAAGCGGGCTGATCGATGAACGAATGAGTTGGAGGCAGGGCATAGCCTGCAAGGCCTTGCAAGATGATGCTGGAGAGAAAAATGGAAACGATGAGGATGGAAGATACTGTGCCATGGAAGCGGGCCATAGGTCACAGTGCGAGTGGGGGCAGGGCCAAAGCCTGGGCCGAGAGCAAGTGAGGCAAGAAGAACTCAGTTGACCAACAAGTGGTAAACTACAATATAACAGGGAGCATCTATAAGTACTTACTACTCGGTTAGTCATATCTACCATCCTACAGTCCTATGGTGGATAGAACGAGTGCTGACGCCGGAGGCACGCCGCTGCTTGAGAGTATGGAGTCTGGAAGCGCCTCCAGTCTTGTTGTTGTTGGCGCGGGTAGTCCAGCAGCCATTCACTTGGCACGTTGCTATGTGATAGGAACGAGCCCCTACCAAGCCAAAAGAGCGGGACAAGAGATGTAGCGAAGGAAAAGTGGTTGAGATCACGCTCAAAGATAGAACTGAAAAACAGAGCATTGTGGGACTCAAAAACATGACGACGGACTGGATCGCAGAAGCGCCCAGACCTTGGACTGAGTGGACACAAGAAAGGAAAAGAGGCAGACACGACTGGAAAGTTTGCTATCGCGGTGGTCCTCAGGGACCAAAGAACTCACCACCCCCCAACATACCAGATTACATGAAGCTGACAATGAGAAGAACGCTCATTCTAAGGCAACCAATCTTAAAGTACATTGCACACATCACTATTTTGGCGAAGGACAAAGATCGAGAAAAATCTCAAGAAGTCATCAATTGGTGAAAGAACATTCGTAACAAGGCTACCAAGGAAGGCATGAACAAAGGATCCCATAATGTAAGCATGCACTAGCTCAAGAGGATAGGACATCAGATGGTCACTGATGGATATGGGAGAAAGAGGCATTTTCTTTTAGCACAGTCAAGGAAGTCGGCAGGGCATGGGGCCAGGAAGGAGGTAACATCAGGGCTTTGTGCATGGTGCATGTGAAGAAAGTGGTAAAAAAGAACCATGTGGATATGGCACAAATGATGATGCAACACACGGGTGTGCTCGGGGGACATACTGGAGCAATGTGAAATAGGGAAGAGGCATTGGAAGACAAGGGAAGAGAAACGAATACAGAACAAATGATCCAACCTATGCCACAAAGCACAACACAACCAAAAGACTATAGTGAGGCAGTACCGACACCACGGATGCCCGGTGCCCGGGTCATGACCATCGAGACTACTCTAGCAGCTACACACCCACAAACCTGGATGTCGGAACGCAGCAAGTGAATCACATTGGCAATGTTGTAGGTGATAAAGCAGTCTCGGGATCTCTAAAAGACCTGCGGTGCCACAATCATTGTTTCGAGCGGTGTCGGCTCAAAGCCTACACAACAACACTCCTCCTGGGCTGTAGAGCCTAAAAATGCGACACCTGTAGCATGGCACACACACACCTGCATAACAAGTACATGGTGGTCTCAAGGTGCTAGGTAACCTCGTCACACTGGCAGAACCCACCAGGTATGCGGATCTCGACCATCACCACCTCGACCCATGTCAACCACAGAGTAGAAGTGCCTCTATGTGCTATGCACAAGGATGTGTTGGACAAAATCCCACACGCCAACACTCCCCATGTGTGGTAGAGCCCGGCAGCACGATCAAAGCTCATAAATGTACACAACATACCCCTTGAGGGGGGAGCACAGCTCCCCCAAGGCCACATACCCTTGCATAGAAACAGGAAGGGTGAGAACGATGCTGGTGCAACATGAGCACGTGTAGCCTCGACCCATAGCGTCGTTGACACTATCGTCGTCGTCGCTGTCGTGGTCGTCATTTCTGTCGTCACCTGGTGCTGTGACTGGTGCAACACTGAGGGCCTCCTCCAACTGCATTACCTATTGTATGCCTGCCAACTACTGAGCTGCACATCGCCACATGGATTTTGCAGTGTCAAGACGCATGTACAGCTCATCGAGCTCTGCTACGGCAACCGGCAGGCCTGCTGCATCTATGACATGCAGGTGGTTAGTCGCGGAACGGACCTGACGGTGGACCTCCATCAAGTAGGCATCGACACGAACCACGGCCTCCTATAGCCTCGCTACCTCGTCGTCTACGTCAACCGTCGACTCATCTATCGCCTTGCCACCAGCTGTTGGGAGGGTGCGGTACCAGACAACGCGTCGACATCTGCAGCATCTGAACCTAAAGGAGCTGCTGCTATAGAGGCACCGGCTGTTGCTGACACACATGTCACTCGGCCTTCGACTGCTGGCCAGACGTCGGCATCTGTCAATGCATCTGCCTCTACGTCATCATCGCTGTCATCGGGAGCGTGTACAATGTCGTGGGGCTCCTCCTAACCCCTGGTACACACCCAATCGTCTACCTACTACTGAATGTCTGCCTGTCCCTGACGTGCATCCTGTAGAGACCTCTCAGCTACCTCGAGACGCGTGTGCACATCCTCCACACACTCCTCGGCAACCCATTGCGTTGGAACATCCGTGGTGTGACAACGGCTGCTGGCCTCTTGGACCTCGGCCATGAGACCCTGCACGTGCCCCTCTGCTCGAGCCACGGCCGCCTCCTGCGCGTCCACCACGGAGCACATGCGCTCGGATACGGGAACTGCAGCTCGGACGTTTGCAGCTGTGTCACAGGCTGAAACCGCCATGGTGTCAGTGACGCTGGTCAGGGCAGACATGAGCCAGAGGTCCGCAGCTCGCTCTCTGTCCTCCACGGCAGCTGCACCTATAGGGGTGACTACTACAAGCTGATCAGCTGCTACCGACGTGTCGCACACACGAACCTCTACCATCGTCCAAGGGCCGTCCCTTGCTCGTGCTGTGGCTGCTACAAATAGGGCAGGGCACTGGTCCTCTACGTTCGTCTTCGACTCCACGTCTGACCACTCCTCGTAAGACTCGTCATCCTCACAGGGAGCGGGTGCAGTGGGGGCATCGACTGCCGCGGACAAAGCTGCCACTCCTCTGTCAGCAGTATCGACCACTGTAATAGCTACTCCTACATGGACTGTCGTTTCTAAGTCATTCACTGATATCACCTCCTCCACCTGTCGGCGCAAGTCCGACCGCCTCCAGATTACACTGTACAGTGTCCACTTAGCGGCATCGAGGCGCGTGTGTAGCGATGTCTGCTACAGCGGCCTGAAAACCTGCAATGTATGCAGTATTCCAACATGCGCTTGCTACACGTAGCTCGAGCGTGAGGTCCTACAGATGCATGTCCGCATGCGCCACCGCATCATCCTGGTCACAAAGCATAGAGTTTATACGCTTGAGCACAGGGGTCCGCTCGGCTGTTGGTCCATCATCTGCTGCTTGAGATGCGTCCTCTGTGATGGTTGCACTTCCACAGATAGCTGCGGCTGTGGCGCCGGCCGTAGCGGACATGCTGCAAACCTCGACATCTCTTACCTCTTTGGGTGTACCCTCAACATATGTACCTGCAATGGCTGCTACTGCATTTGAGGTAGCATCTACCCTTGCGCAAGCTATACCGGCCATTGCAAGGACAACGACCACCGTGGTGTCTGCACCAACAAGGGCATCCTCTGCCGACGTCATGTTTGTAGCAACATCTGCTACTGCTACTATCACAACGTCGGTAGCTACCAACGTGCCCATTACCCGGATGTCTACTCCACAAGTGTCGACTGTGACCGCCACTGCTACTGCTACCCCGTCCACCGCTACTGCCATACCTGCCTCCGTGGTCGCGGTCTCTATTACGTTGGTTGCAGTCTCCATCTCCATCTTCATCTCTACGTCCACCTCCAAATCCGTGTCGGACCACTCCTTGGATGAATCATCTACCTCACAGAGGACATCTCCCCCCCCTTAGGCGCTCATCCAATTGTTCCCGTCGTGTTGCACCGTCCGTCGCATCCATCCTACGCTCTCAGGTGGTTGTCGAAAAACACTCCATCCCCCCCTACAACCGACACACCGACAGAAGTGGAGAGGGGGCGACACACCAATCCCACGACTGGGGACAAGCGAGATGGCCCCTCGAAAACGCCTGTCACTACTGGTGCTGTTGCTGTCAGCAATGGTGCTACTTCCACTAGCACTACTACTGCTACTTTTTCTGCTGCCGAGTACGTCTAGCTAAACCTGCCATCCGTTGTCTCGTGTGGTGAGCACGTGCACGAGGAGTATGGACAGAAGGGACGACTAAGGAAGCGACGGGGTAGGAGGTCGGGATGACTCCGACAGCATCTAGGACTGAGCGGAGAGTGTCGGATGTGGACGTGAGGTTGGGCGTTGAGGCATCTTTAGACGATGTCTCAGACGGAGGCAAGGATGACGCGGACGAAGAGGGAGGGGACTGTAGCGGCTTGGTGGCGACAGTCCGCTCAGAGACCACATGGTCTGTGAGCTATTGCACCATGTGCTTAGACCCTAGAGTTCGGCGTACACCATTGCCATGGCTTCGCTAAGAGGTACCACGGTATCAGATGACAACGTCTCTGAGTCGGGTGGAAGAGAAGAAGGACGGGATTGTATTCAGGGTGGTTGCCACCTGGCAGGGCACTGGAGACACTAGCACCAAGCATGGTGCCGGTCGCAGCAATAGTAGCAGGCAAATCCGTTATACGCCTAAGGCGTGTGCATCGGCTGCAACTACCACTGTGGCCACGGCGCCTACTACGCATGCAGTGCAGGCGCCAACCACGGCGCCGGTTGTGCTCCCCGCCAGCCTGTTTACTCATCTCTAGAGTCTGGCATAGGTGATTGTGCAAGACACTCGCTCCCGTTGGCACAGGGCCACAAGGGGAGTTGGACGGTCGAAGCGTAGTCTCTCAGACGTGCTACGAAACCGTCACAAGGACGGCCACCACCACGCAAGTGGTGCGCCGTTGTGCAACTGCTACGCGGTTGTTACGCAGCTATTACGCGGCTATCGCAACATGCGACCTCATGTCGCCTTTGGTACTACTGCTACCGCTGTTGCTGCTGACTGCCGCCGCTGTCAAATGCTGACGGCGGTGGTCCCCGCCACACCTCCTACCGCTGGTAACGCTCCTGGTGGTGCAGCTACGGCTACGGTTGCTGCTACTACACCAGTCGCCATCATCAACTGACGGCTGTGGCCTCCGGCCACCTGTTCGATGCTGCTCCTACTACCACGTCTTGCGTGATTGTTACTGTTACTACGATCATCGTTATTTTCCAATGGTTGTGGCCTCAGGCCACCTTTGCTATTGCTGTTGAGACTGTTGCAACTATTGCAGTTGTCGTTGTCAGGGTAGCTGTTGTGCTCCCTCCTCTCCCCTTTTTTTGCACTGAACTCCCCAGTGATTTCTTGAGGACCCCTCTCTTGGGGTGTCCTCAGATGCCCCCTTTTTCTCGGGTGCCACCTCCTTAGGTGCCCCTTCCTCCACCTCCCTTTTTTATTTTGCCGACGTGTTCGACCTCGCGGCAAGTGAATTGGAGGGGGAGGCTCGCATCTCTCATGCACGCGCGGCCGGCCAATGGCCGCCCGTCGCCCTCCCCTGCACCTCTCGCCGGCGGGAGGCCGCCACGTGCCGGACCGACGGACACCCCCCCAAGACAAGGTCGCCCGCGTCGGGTCCTCCTTGAACACGGCGGCAGCAGCTACTGCAGCAACTGTTGCTGCGGTTGCTGCAGCAACGGCTGTTACGACTACTACGACTGCTACGTCAGCTGTAGCGGGTGCTGCAGCTGCTTGCCGCTGTTACTATAGCTGCTCGCCGCCGCTACTGTTGCCCGCCACCGCTGCTGCTGCTCACTGCCGCTGCCGCTACAGCTGCCCGCCACTGCTACTGCTGTTACTGCTATGGTTGCTGCGTCGGCTGCTGCGGCTGCTGCAGCTGCTCGCCGCCGCTATCACTACTCACCGCCGCTGCTACTACAGCTACCCGCCGTTGCTACTGCGGCTCCTACAACCATTGCCGCTCGTGCTGCAGCTACCCACCGCTGCTACTACGATTGCTTCTGACGCTGCTGCCCTCCGCCGCTGCTACTACAACTGCTCGCCGCCGTCACTCCTGCAGCTGCCCGTTGCTGCTGCTGCTGCTACTGCCGCGACTCTTGCTACCACTGCCATCTCTGCTGTTACTGCTGCAGCTGCAGCCCGTAGCCGCGACTACTGCAGGTACTTGCCGCCAGTGTTGTTGCTATGGCTGCTGTTGTTGATGTGGCTTACGGATTCCGCTGCTACCTGCGCTGCCTCCGCTACGACGTAGTTGTGGTGGGTCCTCGTAGGACGTGTTGCTGCTGTTGTGGGTGGTTGCCGCTGCTGCCACTCATTGTTGTTGCTGCTGTTGTGCCTTTGCTGCATAGCACAACAAGATGTGGTTCGTTTGCTCTGGTACCAAGCTAAAATAGCCAGGAAGCTTCCTAGCATGTTTGCCACTGATTTGGCGTCAACGCTTAGTCAGCATGCGGCGTCAACACATGTCAGACACGATACAACAAGGATTTGGCTAGGCGACACGAATAGTGTCAAATGTGCTTCCATAAAAAGCAAATGCAGAGAGTTACAACAATGACCCGCAACCACCTAAATATCTATGAGGCCTGATGCGCGGCCGACGTAGCCAGGGGCGCGTTTGGCTGCGCACCAGGCGCAAGTTGCACAAGACTATGCAAACTGCGAGAATGGCCCCGCCGAGGCTAAACTACTCACCTGGTTGTAACTTCCTACACAGGCGTCGGAACGACACGTCGTTAGAACCAGAACGACCAACACGAAGAGCTCGTCACATCGGTAATGTGCAAGGCAGGTCTCCTCATGACCCCGGAACACGTCTCTGGGTGTTCGTGTCTGGACCGACAGCTGGAAAACCTAGGCAGCAGGTTGGGACAGCAGCGTTGTTGATGCAGCGTGCAGGCTTCCATGCTCGTTGCTCAAGTCAGCTGCCCCCTCAGTCTGCTGCTCTAGATTCTAAGTCTGCAAGCTCTGGGATTGTTACTCAGAAACGCGCGCGCCAGTGTTAGCGCCAGAAAGCAGCTGAAAACTGAAAGTGACTGATTAGGAATGAAAAATGAGCAACAATGGGAGACCCCTCCAAGTTCTAACTCCCCCCCACTAGTGTAGAACGTGTTACTCAGCTAACCAGCCAATCAGAAAATAGTCCTAGACCTATTTTCTAGCAGGCAGGGTTTTCTCGGTGAGCCCTGCCAGACGCCCGACAGCCCAAAACCCGGGCGTCGTCCGTTTTGCCTGAAAACTGGACCATACCATAATACCGACGCTGCGAACGCAGTCGTGCGGTCAGAGTCAGCTAGAAAAATAGCAACGAAGAGTTATGGCTGCCCTAACCCGGGCAGTGCCTACGACAGTCAGAAACGCCAAGCAGGGCCACACAGCAGGAGACATGGACCCTAGGCATAGCATGACGATGCAGACGCAATGCCACAACCAGAAACAAAGCTGAGTGCATGGAAACAGCATCTGCAGTGGCAGTGACCGCCGGCGGCCCGACCGCCGCGGAGGCCTGCTGATGGAGCTGAGCGCATCGCCGTAGGGAGGAGGCTTCAGCGAACGGTGCGTGGGCCTCAGGGCGCGTCGGCTCCACCGCGCGACACTCCAGCAGCGTCGAGTCTCGCCGTCAGTCATCTGCACGCCAATGTACACAAGTCGGGAGGACACAACAAAGTACAATAAGAGATGCACGAAAACCAACACCCCCCCATGACTCACAAGCGTAGTGCACATGTGCGGGCAGAGACACAGACAACGACCAGACTCCCCCAGGCCACACAGAGATACAAGCAGGGACAAAGAGAGCAACTCACAGACGCACGCCGACCGAACTCACTGCCTTCTTGAACGAGTCACGTTTCACTGCCTTGGTCAAGAAGTCAGCCAACTGTCGTGCTGTCTCAACCCACACGATGTTGATGCTGCCGTCATGCAACAACGAACGCACATAGTGATACTCAACGTTGATGTGCTTTTTGCGTGTGTGATGCACGCCGTCATTGTCGGCGATGGCCATCGCACTCTCATTGTCACAATGCAACGTGATGGATGCGACAGGCTGACGCGACTCGGACAACAAACAACGCAGCCACACACTCTCACATGCGCCTGAGCCAAGAGCCACGTACTCAGTCTCAGCAGTGCTACGTGCAATGCACCCCTGCTTGCTACTACGCCAGAACACAGTTGTCTAGCCAATCAGAAAGATCCAGCCTGTGCGACTCTTACCGTCCGGACTGCCGACCCAGTCACTGTCGGTGTATCCCACCAGGACCACAGACGGCTGACGGCGAACATGAGACCTCGCCGAGGAGTCGAGACAACATAGTGCAGTACTCGGATCGTGGCCTCGTAGTGAAGGTGACGCGGCTCCTGAGAGAACTGGGCTAGGAGGTTGACGGCGAACGCGATGTCTGGGCGCGTCGTCGTCGCCAGGAACATTAGTGACCCGAAGACTCGCAGGTACGTGGTCACGTCAACTGGCTCCCCCATAACAGCTGGGTCAGGACACTTCAACTTCACCAGGTCATCGGGTGACATGGGTGAGGATGCGCTCGGCACGAGTGGCAGGTCCTCCGCAAAGCGGGTGGACAGAGTCTGCACATAGGCGGCCTGGTGGATGTGTAGGACGTCCTGGGAGCGATCATGCTTGAGCTCCATACCCAGGAAGACTCTGGCAGATCCGAGATCCTTCATCTGGTAGGCGGCGTGCAGCAAGTCCTTGACGCACTAGATGGCAGCCGTGTCTGGCGACAGAATCAAGAGATCGTCGATGTAAACCAGAACAGCGGCGAAAGTCTGGCCTCGCGGACTGACAAACAGTGCGGGGTCAGCGGTGCTGCGCTGGAGTCCGTCCCGAAGGAGCGTGCTGCTGATTTCTTGGTTCTAGCACCGAGGCGACTGCTTCAGGCCATAGAGGACCTTACGCAGTCGCCAGACTCTCCCAGTGCCGTTGTTGAAGCCTGGGGACTGCACCATGTAGAGCTCCTCACCCTCCAGTAAACCATGAAGAAACGCGTTCCTCACATCCATCTGATGCAGCTCCCATCCATGTTGGGCGACCAGGCTGAAGAGCGCCCGGCTTGTGGAGAACCGGCCAACTGGGGCAAAGATCTGGTCGTAGTCGACCCCAGGAATCTAGGCAAACCCCTTGGCTATAAGGCGGACCTTGTACTTGTCCAAGGACCCGTCGGGCTTCCACTTGCGCCGAAAAACTCACTTGGCGTCGATGGTCTTCCAACCTGGAGGAAGGTCGACGAGGTCGTACACATGGTGCTGTCGGATATCAGTGAGCTCATCAGCACGGGCAACGTCCCAGTGTGCGGCCTCAGGAGAGGCTCGTGCCTCGTGCGGGGTGGCTGGGTCCTCCGGACGTGCTGTGGAACGGACTGAGAGAGCGTGTGCATCTCGAGTCCCTGGTGGGATGCGCGCGAGTGCAGCCATGACAGCGTGTCGATGCTCGTGATGGAGCATGGCGTAGCCCAGTGCGGAGCCCGGATGAAGGTCTCTAATGATGGTCGAGGTGGTCAAGCCGAGGGCCTTGGTGCCAGGGTTCCCACTCATGACCGTGGGAGTGGAGGAGACACGTGGAGTCACAGGGGGTCGAGGCGCCACGGAGCGTGGTGCGATAGTCCGCACGCTCGTCGACAGTCTGGGTCGGAGGCTGCCGCCTGGGCCACGTGTGTAGCGTGGCAGGGCAGGAGATGGCACTGAGTCCGACGGGCCAATGGAGGCAGACGGGGTTGTTGGCCCGGAGGGGCGAGCGAATGCAACCGGGGCAGCTGGCCCGGATGGGCCGGCGGACGCGACTGGGGCTGCTGGCCCGGAGGGACTGGCGGGCGCGTCTGGGACTGCCGGACCAGAGGGGCCAGCGGACACGACTGGGGCTGCCGGTCCGGAGGGACCAGCAGACGCGACTAGGGCTGCTGGCCCGGAGGGACCAGCGGACGCGTCTAGGACCGTGGGCTCGGAGGGGCCGGCAGACGCGACTGGGGCTGCCGGCTCAGAGGGACCAGCAGACGCGACTGGGGCTGTTGGTCTGGAGGGACCAACGGACGCGACTGGGGCTACCGGCTCAGAGGGACTAGGGGATGTGTCACCCGGAAGCGACAGGACGGAGGACGGACTCACTCCCCCACGCGACAGGATAGACACAGACGAGCCGGAGCGAATGAGGTCGCGAGGAAACAGGTCCTCGAAGAAGAGTGCATCCCGGGACTCGACGATGTAGTGCCGGGAGGGATCCCAGAAGCACCAGGCCTTGGACTGACTAGAGACACCAAGGAAGGTGCAGGGACGTCCGCGAGGGGTGAGCTTGCCGCCCTGTTGTGAGGCAAGCAGCCACACCACGGCCACGCAGCCCCAGACGCGAGTCGGGCGGAGGTCAGCGCGCTGACCGCACCAATGCTGGGAAGGCGTGGACTGGCGGGGAAGGGGACCGTGGGGAATCCGTATCCAGACCCAGGTCATGTAGGCCATGGCTTCAAAGTAGAAGCCATCGCAAAGATCGGACTCGACCCGCATGGTGCAGACGGCGTCGGCCATGGTACGGTTCCACCGTTCGGAAACACCATTCTGGGCGGGCGTGTAGGGCACGGATGTCTCATGGTGGATGCCACGGGAGGTGAGAAAGGTTGTGGCCTTGCGCATGTACTCACCACCGCCATTGGAGCAAAAGCGGCGAAGAGGCCGGCCACACTCGCGCTCCGCAAGGACAAGCCAGTCCTGGATGGTGCGGGCGACATCGCTCTTCTGTCGAAGGCAGAAGACCCAGTGGTAGCTTGAGTAGTCGTCAGTGAGGGTGAGGACATAGCGGCCATGCTCGCTGACGTACTCAGTGGGGAGAGGGTCCATGACGTCCGAATGGACAAGGTCAAGAGGGGCGGACGCACGGGAGGAAGACAGAGGGTACGTGGACCGGTGCATCTTCCCCTGAGCACAATCAATGCACTCAGTGGGGCAGTGGAGGGGGGAAGTCTCAGGGTCAAGGCCCTTGGCCGGCTGGGTGTGGAGCATGCTGTCTACGGCGGTAGAGAGGACGTGGCAAAGGCGGCGGTGCAAGAGGCGAGTGTGCGAAGGGGAAAGTGTGCTGGTGACAAGCACATGGCCTGTGGTGGCCGACGGGGGGGAGACGGAAGGGGAGGAGGAGAGACAGGGCACATGCCACAGGTTGCCACGGGCGGTGGCGTGCAGTACTACGAGACCAGACGGACGCAGCGACACAGTGCCAACACCACACGAGTGCACAACGTCCATGCTCATGCGGTCAAATACGGTGACGGACAGGAGGCTGAGCTCGAGACCAGGGACGAAGAGGACATCGGTTAGAAAGACGTCACCAGCAGGACCACGGAAACGAACAACGCCAACACCACGAACAGGCAACACCTGTCTGGAGCCCGTCCGGACACCGGAGACATCGCCTACAGGACCGAGCATACTAAAGGCCTCACGAGAGGCCGTCATGTGATGCGTGGCCCCGGAGTCGATGATCCAAGTCTCAGCGGGGTCCTGGACTGGGGTCGCCAGATCGCTAACGGTCACATGGCAGCAAGCAAGGGACGCGGACGTGGTGGAAGGAGGCGCGAACCGAGACTGCCAATCGTCAAGCCATGCAACGTCATCATAGGAAGGGGTAGAGGAGACCACGGGAGATGATGCAACAGACGAGGAAACGATACACGACCGTAGATCAGTCTCAGTCATGCAAGGCGGGGCAGGAGAGCAGGAGGTGATGCAACTCGCACTTCCCTGGGGAGGAGGGCACGTCAGGCCGAGCTTGAGCGCGATGAACTGCTCCAGCTGACACTCACGGGAGGACGGCCCAGGAGTGTAGACCGAGTGCGGAGTGACGGCACCGGAGCCCGGGTAAGGGAGGGACAGCGCCGGCGATGAGAACGGAGGTGCCAACGGCTGTGGGTAGTACTGCTGCGGTGCGGGTGTCTGCAGGACTTGCGGAGCTGTCAGAGTGGCGGAGCTGCTGGACGAGGTCGAAGTGTCAGGGCCAGCAGCAGCGACAGCGGCAGAGGCGAGACGGCACTCCCGCTGGCGACGCATGGTGGCGATGACGCGTGCCTCGTCCATCGGGAGAGGGCACGTGTACCACCCGTGCCCGGGCTGGCCACAGTTGTGGCAGACCGAGCCACCACCGCTGGACCCGGTCGACGGCTGCTGTTGCTGCTGTTGCGGCGGACCCTTGCCTTTCTTGTTCCGGCTCTTCTTCTTCTTCCCCGAAGACGATGAGGTAGCTGCGGCGGGGGAGGCGACGGCCACGGTGGCAACAGCAGGGGAGGCGACGGCAGGGGATGCAAGAGCCTCCGTGCCATGGAGCTGGGACTCCTAGCGAGCTTCCTCAATGCAGAGGAAGAGCTCGTATGCCAAGGGCATGAGGGTGTCCTGGGCCGCCATGGTGGAGAGGACGTCCTGGGGGTAGTGCACGAAGACGTCCGCGTACGCGCTGGTGGCGCCGCGCTTGATGGTGAGGAGCGCGGACAGAGGGGGTGGAGCAGATTTGTCGAGACGACGAAGGATATCCTCCGTCCGCTGCCAGTAGGCAGTGACCGTCTCGGTCTCCCCCATGTGCATGGAGTTGAACTCTCGGAGCAGACGGATGATCTCAGCGTCGCTGGACAGGCGATGGGGCCTGGTGAGGACGTGCCATGCGGCTGCAGGGTCTGGGATGTCGCCAGAGGTGAAGTCGCCGAGGAAAGACTCGAGGGCCAGAAAGGAAGCTGGAGGGGCGACTGGGACGAGGGCACGGACGGCGTGACCAGCGTCATACAGCTGGTCGGCCTGGGTGGAGTCGTAAGGGAGGGTGTAGTATGCCCACAGGCCCTCACCTTGCGCCCAGATTCGGAAGTTGAGCTCCCAGTTTCGGAACTGCTCGCCGGCCTGAAGCGGCGGCGGCGGCATCTCAAAGACCTTCTGCCTGCGACCGGCGCCCAGAGTGGGGCCAAGGACGGAGGTCACTGTCTGCCGCTGGCGCTAAGTCTGCTGTTGTGCCAGGTAGTACGTGGCAGCAAACACAGCTGGGCTGGCGTGCCCTGGAGGGATGAACGACGGCGGCGCACTGGTGGCAGTCTGGGAGGCTACTGGCTGTAGCGCTGCAAGCTGTTGCATCAAGGCGGCGAGTTGTTGCTGAAGAGCAACGAGGGGGTCAAGGTTGCCGCCAACGACACCAGTGGGTTGCTGCTGCTGCTGCTGCTGCTGTTGCTACTACTGATGCTACTGCTGGTGCTGGTGCTACTGCTGCTGCTGCTGCTGCTGCAGTCGTTGCAAGAAAGGGGGGCTAGGGGTCCCCCCAACAGAGGAGGACCCCTCCCCACCGGGGCTACTTGCCATGGTTTGGTGTCCCTTGTTTTTTTTGTTTTTTGTCTTTCTGTTGCTGATATGAGTAGTGGTTTGGGGCGATGGAAATTCTACCCACCCCTTTGGTTTTCTTCCCCCTTCCCTTTCTCACCCTTTTATTTTTCTTGTTGATGACATCAGCAGTGACGTCAGCAGTGACGTCAGTAGCGGGATGCTGACGTCAGCAGCGGTGGTTACTGGGGCCGCTGCTACTACTGCTGCTACTGCTGCTGCTGCTGCTACTGCTGCTGCTGCAGTCGCTGCTGCTGCTGTTGCTGTTGCAGCTGTTGGTGCTGCTGCCGCTCCGGCTGCTGCTGCTGCTGATACAGGTGATACTGCCGCTACTGCTGCTGCTGCTACTTCTACTACTGCTGCTGCAGTTGTTGTAGTTGCTGCTGCTGCGGCTGCGGCTGCTGCTGCTGCTACTGTTGCTGCGACTGTAGTTGCAGCAGCAGTTGCTGCTGTGGCTGCTATGGTTGCTGCTGTGGCTACTTTGGTTGCTGCAGCCCGCTGCTTCAACTGCTGCGTGCTGCAGCTGCTGCTCGCTGGTGCTGCGGGCTGCAGGGTGGGGGATGTTTGTTCTTCCTCCTTCCCAAATCTTTTCTGTTTTTCCTGTCACAGCAGGCAGCCGCCCGCTGTCTGCTGCGAGCAGCGGGCTGCTGCTTCCTGGCAGCAGCGAGCTGCTGCTCGCTGGCAGCAGTGGGCTGCTGCTCGTTGCGAGTAGCAGCAGCCGCGGCTGGCTGCTGCCAGCAGCTGCTCGCTGCTGATGCTGCTGCAGCTGGCTCCTACTACGGCTGCTGCAGCCCGCTGCTGCTGCTACACGCTGTTGCAGCTGCTACGTGCTGCGGCTGCTCCTCGCTGCTACTGCGGGCTGCTGCTGCGGGCTGCTGCTGCACGCTACTACTGCTGCTGCTGTTGCTGCGAGCTGCTGTTGCGGGCTGCTGCTGCTGCGGGCTGCTACGAGCTGCTACTTCTGCCTGCTGCTGGCTGCTGCTCCCACTGCTCGCTGCCGTTGCCTACGGCTGCCGCTGCTGCAGGTTGCTGCTGCTGCGTGCTGGTGCCAGTCACTGCACGTGGGTGACGTTGCAACGTGCGTCGTCGCCCGCAGGTGTCGGACGCGGCCTGTCGCTCAGCTCCTCGCGTCACGCGTGGGGGTCAGTGCTGCCGAAAAATTTCAGGAGGATTTCCCCTGGCCCTGTGGCCGTGGGAAAAAATCTGACGCCGCCACCAGGCGGGTCAATGCTGCCGGAAAAATCCGGCAACATTTCCCCTGCACTGGCGCGTATGGGGGTCCGCCGACGTTGTCTGACACCTGTTCGCCAGTCTTCTACTGCTGCTGCTACGCTCTAGCTCTGACACCAAGCTGGAAAACCTAGGCAGCAGGTTGGGGCAGCAGTGTTGTTGATGCAACGTGCGGACTTCCACGCTCGTTGCTCAAGTCAGCTGCCCCCTCAATCTGCTGCTCTAGAGTCTAAGTGTCCAAGTTCTGGGTTTGTTACTCAGAAACGTGCGCGCCAGTGTTAGCGCCAGAAAGCGGCTGAAAACTGAAAGTGACTGATTAGGAATGAAGAATGAGCAACAATGGGTAATTCCTCCAAGTTCTAGCTCCCCCCACTAGTGTAGAACTTGTTACTCAGCTAACCAGTCAATCAGAAAATAGTCCTAGACCTATTTTCTAGCAGGCAATGTTTTCTCGGTGAGCCCTGCCAGACGCCCGACAGCCCAAAACCCGGGCGTCGTCCGTTTTGCCTGAAAACTGGACCATACCATAATACCGACGCTGCGAACGCATTCTTGCGGTCAGAATCAGCTAGAAAAATAGCAACTAAGAGTTATGGCTGCCCAAACCCGGGCAGTGCCTACGACAGTCAGTGACGCCAAGCAGGGCCACACAGCAGGAGACATGGACCCTAGGCATAGCATGACGATGCAGACGCAATGCCACAACCAGAAACAAAGCTGAGCATGGAAACAACATTTGCAGTGGCAGTGACCGCCGGCGGCCCGACCGCCGCGGAGGCCTGCTGATGGAGCTGAGCGCATCGCCGTAGGGAGGAGGCTTCAGCGACCGGTGCGTGGGCCTCAGCGCGTGTCGGCTCCACCGCGCGACACTCCAGCAGCGCCGAGTCTTGCCGTCAGTCATCTGCACGCCGATGTACACAAGCCGGGAGGACACAACAGAGTACAATGAGAGATGCGCGAAAACCAACACCGACGAGTAATGTACACAACTAAGCACCGGGGAACATGTCACGAGCTCCTGACACGTACACACTGGTTCAATGCTCTAGGTCTCCACGTCGCACCGGTATGACCCACTAGGTGCGCGGGTCTTGACCAGCACAACCTCAGGTCTCCTCGTGACACCGAAACATGTCTCTGGGTGCCCGGGTCATGACCACAGAGAAAACTCTAATAGCTACACACCCACAAACCTGGATGCCGGAACGTAGCAAGTGCATCACATTGGCAATGTTGTAGGTTATAAAGCAGTCTCGGGTTCCATGAAATATATGTGGTACCAGAATGGCTGTGTGGAGCGGTGTCGGCTGAAAGCCCACACAAGAATGGGTCTAGCTTGAGGCTTGTGCCAATGGGTAAGCCAGTCGATCTTTTGACTTTCTAACATGAAACCCATGTGGGTTCTTCTGTGTCAGATTTGTCTGTATTGGACAACACATCCGTTCAGTGTTGCATGATTTACAGCCACTTTAACCTCACTGCCCTCAGTCCATACCACTGTTGTGTCCTCAAGCATACATTTCTGAATTACCTACTCCTAGGTTTGGCTTGATCCTCTCTGGGGCTAGCTCTCTAACCCTGCTTCCGAGCTATTGCACTTTTTTTCCCAGAGGAGCTAACACTGTAACATTGATGGCCATTTGTATGGTGGCCATTATTGAGGTCTCCATTTCAACTCTTCTATTGTACTGTTGCTGTTTCAAAGGATAAAGAGCATATTTCTCACACACAACTATGTGCTCTGTTCTTTCTTGCCGCTCAACCAAGCTCGCTCCATCAATTTCATTGTGACCCACCCAACGTCCCCTCAAACACAGTTGATCCTTAGAAATGCTGTCAGATACACACAGAGAGGCCGTAGCATCAGCGTCGCAACCATCACCTTTTCAGTCACAAGCAAGGTGAAAGCATGCTTCAGAAGTGACATGTTGCAAAACCAAGCACGGTCTTGAATGCTAGCTTCCAGATCCCATCCAATGGGTCACAACAGAACACGCGCAGGTGATGACTGAGGCTGTGTGTGCACAGTGCATGTGTGCTGGACTGCAGCGCATGGAGTGCAGCATAAGAGCCATCGAACTCCTTGTCACAACCAGGTTGACTGCAACCTGGTTGCACCTGCTGCACACTGTAAATGACCTGTTGCTGTCTGTGATGCACAACCATGAGGTATGGGGCTTTTGCATCGCCGAGGATGGAGGAACGGCCATGCACAGCAGCCAGCACAGACCCAGAAGCCGGCAGGCGCATGCACAGCAGATGCATGCGAAGCAGATGCATGGGCGTTCCTCCACGCTGCGTTGCCACCTTGCAACAAAAGCCTGCTGTGCGTGCGCGCTGCTGTCACAGACCCATGAAAGCAAGACCTCGGCACCATGCCCATGCCATCATACCGTGAGGGATATGCGATGCACATGTGGGCGTGCGCCCGCCAGCGTCGAACCGGCACAGTACAATGTGTGCAAATGTGAGTGAGAGAGCAAGAGCAAGAGCGAGAACGAGAGCGCGCGCGCAGAGAGAGAGAGAGAGAGAGAGAGAGAGAGAGAGAGAGAGAGAGAGAGAGAGAGAGAGAG
>SZWC01018218.1:25025-44733 GCA_023375785.1 Penium margaritaceum | reverse complement strand
TGCTGCTGCTGCAAAGGCGGCGGCTGCTGCTGCTGCTGTAGCGGCGGCTGTTGCTGCTGCAGGGGCGGCAGCTGCTGCTGCTGCAGGGGCGGCGGCTGCTGCTGCTGCAGGGGCGGCGGCTGCTGCTGCTGCAGGGGTGGCGGCTGCTGCTGCTGCAGGGGCGGCGGCTGCTGCTGCTACAGGGGCGGCGGCTGCTGCTGCCGCAGTGGCGGTGGCTGCTGCTGCTGCAGCGGCGGTGGCAGTTGCTGCTGCTGCTGCAGCGGCGGCGGCTGCTGCTGTTCCTGCTGCGGCGGCGGCGGCTGCTACTGCTGCAGCGGCGGTGGCTGTTGCTACTGCAGCGGCGGCGGCTGCTGCTACTGAAGCGGCGGCGGGTGCTGCTGCTATTGCTGTAGCAGTCGTTGCAAGAAGGGAGGGGTAGGGGTCCCCCCTCCAGAGGAGGACCCCTCATCAGGACTCCCCTCCATTTACTCAGTGTCCCTTGTTTTCTATCCTTTCCCCCCTTTTTTTGTTGATGACGTCAGCAGTGACATCAGTAGTGACGTCAGCAGAGGAGTGCTGACGTCAGCAGCGGTGGACGTTGGGGCCGCTGATGTTGGTGTTGCTCCTGATGCCGCTGCAGCCGCTGCCGCTGCTGCTGCTGCTGTTGCTGCTGCTGCGGTTGCTGCCGCTGCTGCAGTTGCTGCCGCTGCTGCTGCTGCTGCTGCTTGCTTGCTGCTGCTGCTGCTGCTGCTGCTTGCTTGCTGCTGCTGCTGCTGTTGATGCTGCTGCTGCTGCTGCTGCTGCTGCTTGCTTGCTGCTGCTGCTACTGCTGCTGTTGCAACTTCTTGCTTGCTGCTGCTGCTGCTGTGGCTGCTGCAGTTGCAGCCGCAGCTGCTGTTGCTGCGAGCTGCTACGGCTGCTGCGGCTGCTGCAGCTCGCCGCTGCGGCTGTGCGCTGCTGCAGCCGCGTGCTGCTGCTGCAGCCCGCTGCTGCGGCTACTGCGTGCTGCAGCAGCCGCTCGCTGCTGCGGCGGGTTGCTGTAGCGAGCCGCGGGGGTGGGGGATTTTTTTCTGTTGCCCCTCTTTTTTTTTCTTCTTCTTTTCTCTTTGTCAGCGGGCAGCAGCCCGCTGTCTGCAGCAACCAGCGGGCTGCTGCTCGCCTGGCAGCAGCGAGCTGCTGCTCGCTGGCAGCAGCGGGCTGCTGCTCGCTGCTCGCTCGCTGCGAGCAGTGAGCAACAGCAGCCGCGGCTGGCAGCTGCTGCTGCTGGCTGCTGCTGCAGCTCGCTGCAGCAGCTGCTGCAGCTCGCTGCTGCTGCTGCACGCTGCTGCAGCTGCTGCGAGCTGCTGCAGCTCGCTGCTGTAGCTCCCTGCTGCTGCTGCCGCTGCTGCCGGGCCGCTGCCGCTGCCGCTGCTGCCTGCTGCCGCTGCGGGCTGCTGCTGCGAGCTGCTGCTGCGTGCAGCTGCTGTTGCTGCACGCTGCTGCCGCTGCTGTGCGCTGCTGCTGCCGCTGCCGCAAGCTGCTGCTGCTGCTGCCGCGAGCTGCTGCTGCTGCGTGCTGCTGCGAGCTGCTGCTGCCGCCTGCTGCTGCTGGCGGTGCCAGTCACTGCACCTGGGTGACGTTCGCCACTTGCGTCGTCGCCCGTAGACGTCAGAAGCCGCCTGCCTGTCACCTCCTCGCGTCACGCGTGGGGGTCAGTGCTGCCGAAAAAATTTCGGCAGCATTTCCCCTAGCCCAGTGGCCGTGGGAAAAAATCTGACGCCGCCACCAGGTGGTTCAATGCTGCCGGAAAAAATCCGGCAGCATTTCCCCTGCACTGGCGCGTATGGGGGTCCGCCGGCGTTGTCTGACACCTGTTCGTCAGTCTTCTGCTGCTGCTGCTACGCTCTGGCTCTGATACAAAAATGGAATTGCCTAGGCAGCAGGTTGGGGTAGCAGCGTTGTTGATGCAGCGTGCGGGCTTCCACGCTCGTTGCTTAAGTCAGCTGCCCCCTCAGTCTGCTGCTCTAGAGTCTAAGTCTGGAAGCTCTGGGTTTGTTACTCANGCGTCGTCCGTTTTGCCTGAAAACTGGACCATACCATAATACCGCCGCTGCGAACGCAGCCGTGCGGTCAGAATCTGCTAGAAAAATAGTAGCGAGGAGTTATGGCAGCCTAAACCCAGATAATGCCCACAATGGTTTGTGCTGCCGAACAGGGCCATGCAACATGCAACTGGGACCCTAGGCAGTGCATGACGACACAGACGCAATAGGACGCGCTGGACGCATGCAAGCAGCAAATGCGGTGTCAATGACCGCCGGCAGAACGACCGCCGAGGAGGCCTGCCGATGGAGCTGAGCGCGTCGCCTGAGAGAGGAGGCTCCAGCGAACTGCGAGAAGACCTCAGCGTGCGTCGGCTCCACCGGACGACACTCCATCAGCGTCGCGTCTCGCCGTCAGTCATCTGCACGCCGATGTACACAAGCCGGGAGGACACAACAGAGCACAATGAGAGATGTGCAAAAAACCAACATACATCGGCGTGCAGATGACTGATGGCGAGACTCGACGCTGATGGAGTGTCGTCTGGTGGAGCCGACGCACGTTGAGGTCTTCTCGCAGTTCGCTGGAGCCTCCTCTCTCCTGCATCGTGTTCAGCTCCATCGGCAGGCCTCCTCGGCGGTCGCGCTGCCAGCGGTCACGGCCACCGCAGTTGCTGTCTGCATGCGTCCAGCGCGTCCTATCGTGTATGCATCGTCATGCGCTGCCTAGGGTCCTTGCTGCATGTTGCATGGCCCTATTCAGCATCATAAACCATCGTAGGCACTACTTGGGTTCAGGCCGCCATAACTCCTTGCTACTATTTTTCTAGCTGATTCTAACCGCACTGCTGCGTTCGCAGCGTCGGTATTATGGTATGGTCCAATTTTCAGGCAAAACGGACGACGCCCGGGTTTTGGGCTGTCGGCCGTCTGGCAGGCCTCACCGAGAAAACCTGCTAGCCTGAAAATAGGTAATTTCTGATTGGCTGGTGAACTGAGTAAGAAGCTCTACAGAGCTGGGGGGGGAGGCTATTTCTTGGAGGGGTCTCCCATTGTGTCTCATTGTTCATTCCTAATCAGTCTTTTCTAGTTTTCACCTGCTTTCTAGCGCTAACACTGGCGCGCGCACTTCTGAGTAACAAACCCAGAGCTTCCAGACTTCGGCTCTAGAGCAGCAGACTGAGGGGGCAGCAGACTTAAGCAGCGAGCGTGGAAGCCCGCACGCTGCATCAACAACGCATGCTGCCCCAACCTGTCGCTTAGATTTCTAGCTTGGTATCAAAGCCAGAGCGTAGCAGCAGCAGCAGAAGACTGGCGTACAGGTGCCAGACAACGCCGGCGGATCTCCATACGTGCCAGTGCAGGGGAAATGCTGCCGGTTTTTTTCCGGCAGCATTCACCCGCCCGGTGGCGGCGTCAGATTTTTTCCCACGGCCACTGGGCCAGGGGAAATGCTGCCGGATTTTTTCCGGCAGCACTGACCCCCACGTTGGACGCGAGGAGGTGAGCGGCCGGCCACGTCAGGCGCTTGCTGGCGACGACGCATGCCGCGACGTCCTCCAGGTGTGACTAACAGCAGCAGCCAGCAGCAGCAGCAGCAGCAGCTTGCAGCAGCACACAGCAGCAGCTAGCAGCAGAAGCAGCTTGCATCAGCAGCGGCAGCAGCTCCCTTCAGCAGCAGCAGGAAGCAAGCAGCAGCAGCAAGCAGCAACTGCAGCAGTGTGCAGCAGCAGCAGCAGCCCCAGTAGCGAGCCACAGCTGCAACAGCAGCTGCCCGCAGCGGCCATTGCTGCTCGTAGCCCGCAGCGAGCAGCAGCTCGCTGCTGCTAGCGAGCAGCAGCTCGCTGCTCGCTGCCAGCGAGCAGCAGCCCGCTGCTCGCTGCCAGCGAGCAGCAGCCCGCTGCTTGCTGCCAGCGAGCAGCAGCCCGCTGCTCGCTGTCAGCGAGCAACAGCCCGCTGCTCGCTACCAGCGAGCAGCTGCCCGCTGGGACAGAGAAAACCAGAAAAAAAAGGGAAGAGATAAAAATTCCCCAACCCCGCAGCGTGCAGTAGCAGCCCGCAGCAACCGCGAGCTACAGCTGCAGCACGCAGCAGCTGCAGCAGCGTACAGCAGCAACAGAAGTAGCAGTAGCAGTAGTAGCAGCAGCAGCGTGCAGCAACATGCAACAGCAGCAGCAGCGGCAGCAGCACCAATAGCGACAGCAGCAGCAGCAGCAGCGGCAGCAGCAGTAGCAGCAGCGGCAGCAACTGCAGCGGCAGCAGCAGTAGCAGCAGGAGCAGCGGCAGCAACTGCAGCAGCAGCAGCAGCAACTGCAGCGGCTACAGCAGCAATAGCTGCTGACGTCAGTACCTCTATGCTGACGTCACTGCTGACGTCACTGCTGATGTCATAAAAAAAACAACAAACAGGAAACCACAAGGGGGACAACAACAGCACTGACACTCAGCACACTTTGCTGACGGCAGCTATCCGGGACTGACGTCACTGGTGACATCAGCGGAATAAACAAAAGAAAAACAAAGAAAAAAAAAGAAAATGAAGGGACACACACCCATGGCTGATAGCCCTAGTCAGGAGGGGTCCTCCTCTGTTGGAGGGACCCCTACCTCCCCTTTCTTGCAGCGCCTGCAGTAGCAGCAGCACCAGCCGCAGCAGTAGCAGCAGCCGCCAAAGCAACAGCAGCAACAGCAGCAGCAGCAGCAACAACAACAGCAGCGGCAGCAGCAGCAACCAAAGTAGCAGTAGCCACAGCATCAGCAACAGCAGTAGCAGCGGCAGCAGCAGTAGCGGCAGCAGGCGCTGCAGCAGCAGCAGTTGCCGCAGCAGTAGCAGCAGCACCAGCAGCAGCAGTAGCAGCGGCAGTAGCAGTAGCAGCAGCAGCAGCAACAGCAGCAGCAGTAGCAGCAGCAGCAGCTGCCGTAGCAGCTGCTGTAGCAGCTGCCGTAGCAGCTGCTGTAGCAGCTGCCGCTGCCACAGCGGCAGCAGCAGCAGCAGCCCACTGGTATCGTTGGCGGCAATCCTGACCCCCTCGTTGCTCTTCAGCAGCAGCTCGCCACCATGACACAGCAGCTTGCAGCGCTCCAGCCAGTTGCCTTCCACGTCCGTTTTGCTTGAAAACTGGACCATACCATAATACCGATGCTACGAACGCAACCGTGCGGTCAGAAACAGCTAGAAAAATAATAGCGAGGAGTTATGGCGGCGTGCACCCAAGCAGTGCCTACGATGGATTATGATGCCAAACAGGGCCATGCAACATGCAGCAAGGACCCTAGGCAGCACATGACGATGCAGACGCGATAGGACGCGCTGGACGTATGCAAACAACAACTGCGGTGGCCGTGACCGCCGGCAGCGCGACCGCCGAGGAGGCCTGCCGATGGAGCTGAACACGTCGTCGGAGAGAGGAGGCTCCAGCAAACTGCGAGAAGACCTGAGCATGCGTCGGCTCCACCGGACAATACTCCATCAGCGTCGAGTCTCGCCGTCAGTCATGTGCACGCCGATGTACACAAGCCAAGAGGACACAACAAAGCACAATGAGAGCAAAAACCAACACTCCCCCATGACTCACAGGCGCAGTGCACATGGGCGGGTAGAGACACGGTCAACATGCCGACTCCCCCAGGGCACGCGGAGACGCAGGCAGAGACCAAGAGAGCAAATCACGGACGTACGCCGACTGAACTCACAGCCTTCTTGAACGAGTTCCGCTTCAGTGCCTTGGTCAGGAAGTCAGCCAGTTGCCGTGCTGTCTCAACCCACACGATGCTGATGCTGCCGTTGTGCAACAACGAACGCACATAGTGATACTCAACATTGATGTGCTTTGTGCGAGTGTGATGCACACCGTCATTGTCGGCAATGGCCATGGCACTCTCATTGTCACAATGCAAGGTGATGGATGCAACAGACTGACGCAACTCAGACAATAGACGGCGCAACCACNACTGAACTCACAGCCTTCTTGAACGAGTTCCGCTTCAGTGCCTTGGTCAGGAAGTCAGCCAGTTGCCGTGCTGTCTCAACCCACACGATGCTGATGCTGCCGTTGTGCAACAACGAACGCACATAGTGATACTCAACATTGATGTGCTTTGTGCGAGTGTGATGCACACCGTCATTGTCGGCAATGGCCATGGCACTCTCATTGTCACAATGCAAGGTGATGGATGCAACAGACTGACGCAACTCAGACAATAGACGGCGCAACCACACTCTCACACGCGCCTGAGCCGAGTGCCAAATACTCAGCCTCAGCAGTGGTGCGTGCAATGCACCCGTGCTTACCACTGCGGCAGGACACAACTATGCCACCGATCAGGAAGATCCAGCGTGTGCGACTCTTGCCGTCTGGACTGCCGGCCCAATCACTGTCAGTGTAGCCCACTACGACGACAGACGGCTGGCGGCGGAACATGAGACCTCGCTGAGGGGTCAAGACGACATAGCGCAACACTCGGATCGCGTCCTCGTAGTGGAGGTGACGCGGTTCCTGAGAGAACTGGGCCAGGAGGTTGACGGCGAACGCGATGTTTGGACGCGTTGTCATCGCTAGGAACATCAGTGACCCGATGATCCGCAGATACGTGGTCACATCAACTGGCTCCCCCACAACAGCTGGGTCAGGACTCTTCTGCTTCACCTGGCCATCGGGTGACATAGGTTAAGATGCGCAGGACACAAGGGGCAGGTTCTCGGCGAAGCGAGCGGACAAGGTCTGCACATAGGCAGCCTGGTGGACGTGTAGGATGCCCTGGGAGCGATCGTTCTCGAGCTCCATGCCAAGGAAGACTCGGGCAGACCCGAGATCCTTCATCTGGTAGGCGGTGTGTAGCAAATCCTTGACACGCTGGATGGTGGCCGTGTCTGGCGACACGATGAGGAGATCGTCAAAGTATACCAGCACTACGGCGAAGATCTGACTTCGCGGACTGAGAAACAGTGCGGGGTCAGCGGTGCTACGCTGGAGGCCGCCACAGAGAAGTGTGGTGCTGATCTCCTGGTTCCAGCACCGAGGCGACTGCTTCAGGCCATAGAGGGCCTTCCGGAGCCACCAGACTCTCCCACTACCATCGTCGTAGCCTGGGGGCTGCACCATGTAGAGCTCCTCACCCTCCAGTGAGCCATGGAGGAACGCGTTGCTCACTTCCATCTGATGCAGCTCCCACCCATGCTGGGTAACCAGGCTGAAGAGCGCCCGGCTAGTGGAGAACCGACCGACTGGGACAAAGATCTGGTCATAAGCGACCCCAGGGACCTGAGCAAACCCCTTGGCTGTGAGGCAGGCCTTGTACTTGTCCAAGGACCCGTAAGGCTTCCACTTGCGCCGAAAGACCCACTTGGCGCCAATGGCCTTCCGAACTGGAGGTAGGTCAACGAGGTCATACACGTGGTGCTGCCGGATAGCAGCGAGCTCCTCGGCGCAGGCAACATCCCAATGTGCGGCCTTAGGAGAGGCTCGAGCCTTGCGTAGGGTGGCTGGGTCCTCCGGGCGTGCTGTGGACCAGACAGAGAGGGCGTGTGCATCATGGGCTCCAGGTGGGATGCGGGCAAGTGCAGCCATGACAGCATGCCAAATCTCGTGAGGAAGCATGGCGTAGCCCAGTGCAGAGCCTGGGTGAAGGTCGGAGATGATGGTCGAGGTGGTGAGGCCGAGAGCCTTAGTGCCAGGGTCCCCACTCACAACCGTGGGAGTGGAGGAGACATGTGGAGCCACAGGGGGTCGAGGCGCCACAGGACGCGGTGCGACGGTCTACGCGCTCACTGTCGGCCAAGGTCGGAGGCTGCCGCCTGGGCCACGTGTGTAGCGCGATCGGGCGGGAGATGGCACTAAGTTCGACGGGCCAACGGAGGCGGACGGGGCTACTGGCCCGGAGGAGCCAGCGGACGCGACTGGGGCTGCTGGCACGGAGGGTCTAGCGGACTGGGCGGGGACTGGGTCCCAAGAGGCCCGCTGACGCGACTGGGGCTGCTGGCCCGAAAGGGTCAGCGGACACTACCGGGGCTGCTGGTCCGGAGGGGCTAGCGGGCGCGACCGGGACTGCTTGTCCGGAGGGGCCAGCGGACGCAACTGGGGCTGCTGGCCCGGAGGGGCCAGCGGACACGACCGGGGTTACTGGTCTGGAGGGGCCAGTGGGCGCGATCGGGACTACTGGTCAGGAGGGGCCAACGGACGCGACTAGGGCTGCTGGCCCGAAAGGGTCAGCGGACACTACCGGGGCTGCTGGTCCGGAGGGGCCAGCGGGCGCGACCGGGACAACTGGTCCGGAGGGGCCAGCGGACGCGACTGGAGCTGCTGGACCGGAGGGGTAAGCGGACACCAGGGCTACTGGTCCGGAGGGGCCAGCGGACGCGGCGGGGACTACTAGCTCCGAGGGGCCAGCGGACGCGGCTGGGGCTGCTGGCCTGGAGGGGCCAGCGGACACGACCGGGACTGCTGGTCCGGAGGGGCCAGTGGGCGCGACCGTGACTGCTGGTCCTGAGGGGCTAGCGAACACGACGGGGGCTGCTGGTCCGGAGGGGCCAGCGGGCGGGACTGGGAGTGCTGGTCCGCAGGGGCCAGCAGACGCAGCGGGAACTGCTCGCCCCAAGGGGTCAGCAGATGCGAATGGGGCTGCTGGCTCAGAGGGACGGAGTACTGCGTCACCCGAAAGCGACAGGACGGAGGACGGACTCACCACTCCCCCACACGACGGAAGGGACACGGACGAGCCGGAGTGAATGAGGTCGCGGGGAAAGAGCTCCTCAAAGAAGAGGGCATCACGCGACTCGACGAGGCAGTGCCGGGACGGGTCCCAGAAGCGCCAGGCCTTGGACTGACGAGACACGCCAAGGAAGGTGCAGGGGCGTCTGCGGGGGGCAAGCTTGCCACCCTGCTGTGGGGCGGGGAGCCACACAATGGCTACGCAGCCCCAGACGCGAGCCGGGCGGAGATCAGCGCACCGACCGCACCAGTGCTGGTAGGGCGTGGAGTGGCGGGGAAGGGGACCGTGGGGAATCCGGTTCCAGACCCAGGTCATGTAGGCCATGGCTTCAAAATAGAAGCCATCGGAAAGACTGGACTCGACCCGCATGGTGCGGACGGCGTCGGCCATGGTACGGTTCCACCGCTCGGAGACGCCGTTCTAGGCGGGTGTGTAGGGCACAGACGTCTCATGATGGATCCCGCGAGAGACGAGAAAGGTCGTGGCCTCACCCATGTACTCCCTGCCGCGGTCAGAGCGAAAGCGACGAAGAGGGCAGCCACACTCGCGCTCGCGATGACAAGCCAAACGTGAATGGCGCGGGCGACATCGCTCTTCTGCCGGAGGCAGAAGACCCAGCGGTAGCGAGATTAGTCGTCCGTAAGGGTGAGGAAATAGCGGCCATGCTCACCGACGGACGCGGTGGGGAGAGGGCCCATGACGTCCGAGTGAACAAGGTCGAGAGGGGCGGACGCACGGGAGGAAGACAAGGGGTAAGTGGACCGGTGCATCTTCCCCTGAGCGCAGTCAATGCACTCAGTGGGGCACGGGAGAGGGAAAGTCTCTGGGTCAAGGCCCTTGGCCGGCTGGGTGCGGAGCATGCTCTCTACGGCAGCGGAGTGAACGTGGCAAATGCGGCGATGCAAGAGGCGAGTGTGCTGAGGAGAAAGCCAACTGGTGACAAACACATAGCCTGTGGCGGCCGACAGGGAAGAGTCGCCAAAACTCCTCGCTTCTATTTTTCTAGCTGATTCTGACCACACGGCTACATTCGCAGCGTCGGTATTATGGTATGGTCCAATTTTCAGGCAAAACGGACGACGCCCGGGTTTTGGGCTGTCGGCTGTCTGGCAGGCCTCACCGAGAAAACCTGCCAGCCTAAAGATAGGTAATTTCTGATTGGTTGGTGAACTGAGTAACAAGCTCTACAGAGCTGGGGGGGAGGCTAGTTCTTGGAGGGGTCTCCCATTGTGTCTCATTGTTCATTCCTAATCAGTATTTTCCAGTTTTCAGCTGCTTTCTGGCGCTAACAGTGGCGCGCGCACTTCTGAGTAACAAACCCAGAGCTTCCAAACTTAGGCTCTAGAGCAGCAGACTGAGGGGGCAGCGGACTTAAGCAACGAGCGTGGAAGCCCGCACGCTGCATCAACAACGCATGCTGCGCCAACCTGTCGCTTAGATTCATCAGCCTCTTCTACAGTAGCACCAGTAGCACCACTTGCTCCGTCTACTTCTTCACCAACAGCCGCAGCCTCGGCATCATCTGCTGCATCCACAGATTCATCAGCCTCTTCTACAGCACCTGCTTTGCTTGTAGGACCAGTTGCATTGGCTGTGAGTGATGCACCAGCAACACCACCTACTTCATCTACTTCCTTACCAGCAGCCGCAACATCGGCATCACCTGCTGCATCCACAGAGTCATCAGCCTCTCTTACAGCACCTGCTTTGCTTACAAGACCAGTTGCATCGGCTGTGATTGCTGCACCAGCAGCACCACCTACTCCACCTGCTTCCCCACTAGCAGCCGTAGTATTGGCGTCATCTCATGTTGGTTTTCTGCGCATCTCTCATTGTGCTCTGTTGTGTCCTCCCGGCTTGTGTACATCGGCGTGCAGATGACAGATGGGGAGACTCGATGCTGATGGAGTGTCGTCCGATGGAGCCGAGGCACGCTGAGGTCTACTCGTAGTTCGCTGGAGCCACCTCTCTCCTGCGACGTGCTCAGCTCCATCGGCTGGCCTCCTCAGCGGTCGTGCTGCCGGCGGTCACTGCCACCGTAGTTGCTGTCTGTATGCTTCTAGCGTGTCCCATCGCGTCTGCATCGTCATGCTCTGCCTAGGGTCCTTGTTGCATGTTGCATGGCCCTGTTTGGCATCATGGACCATTGTAGGCACTGCCTGGGTTCGGGCAGCCATAACTCCTTGCTACTATTTTTCTAGTTGTTTCTGACCGTACGACTGTGTTTGCAGCGTTGGTATTATGGTATGGTCCAATTTTCAGGCAAAACGGACGACACCCGGGTTTTGGGCTGTCGGCTGTCTGGTAGGGCTCACCGAGAAAACCCTGCCTGCCAGAAAATAGGTCTATTTCCTGATTGGCTGGTTAGCTTAGTAACAAGCTCTCCAGTGCTGGGGGGGAGCTAGAACTTAGGAGGGTCTCCCATTGTTGCTCATTCTTCATTGCTAATCAGTTGCTTTCAATTTCCAGTTGCTTTCTGGCGTTAACACTGGCGCGCGCACTTCTGAGTAACAAACCCAGAGCTTCCAAACTTAGTCTGTAGAGCAGCAGACTGAGGGGGCAGCTGACTTAAGCAACTAGCGTGGAAGCCCGCATGCTGTATGAACAACGCTGCTGCCCTTACCTGCTGGCTAGCATTTCCTTCTTGGTATTAGAGCCAGAGCGTAGCAGCAGTAGCAGAAGACTGACGTATAGGTGCCAGCCAATGCCGGCGGACCTGCATACGCGCCAGTGCAGGGGAAATGCTGCCGGATTTTTCCCGGCAGCATTGACCCGCTTGGTGGCGGCGTCAGAATGTTTCCCACGGCCACTGAGCTTGGGAAAATGCTGCCGGATTTTTTCCGGCAGCACTGACCCCCACGCTTGACGCAAGGAGGTGAGGTGCCGGCCATGTCAGGCCCTTGCTGGCGACGACGCACGCGACGACGTCCTCCAGGTGTGATTGACAGCAGCAGCCAGCAGCAGCAGCTTGCCGTAGCAGCGAGCAGTGGCACCAGCAGCCAGCAGCAGTAGCACACCGCAGCAGCTGGCAGCAGCAGAAGCTTGTAGCAGCAGCAGCCCGCAGCAGTAGCAGCCGGCAGCAGCAATAGCGGCAGTGAGCAGCAGCCGACAGTAGTAGCAGCGTGCAGCAGCTCATAGCAGGAGCAGCAGGCGGTAGCAGCAGTAGCCGGCCGCAACAGCAGCAGCAGCAGCAGCAGCGGCTGCAACAACAGTCGTAGCAGCAGCAGCTACCCGCAGCCCGCTGCTCGTTGCGAGCAGCGAGCTGATGGTAGCGAGCTCGATACACGCAGTGAGCAACGAGCAGCAAGTAGCGAGTTTGCTGCTTGCAGCTTGTCGCTCGCAGCGAGCAACAAGCTCGCAGCGACGAGCAAGAGAAACAAAGAAAAAAAAGGGACCGCCCCCTTTGCCCGCTGCAGGCGCGGCTATAGCAGCAACAGCCGTAGCAGCAGCCGCAACAGCCGCAGCAGTAGCCAAAGCTACAATAGCAGTCGCAGCCGCAGCCGCAGTCGCAGCAGTCGTAGCCACAGGAGCAGTAGCAGCCACAGCCGCAGCCGTAGCTACAACACTTCTAGCAACAGCAGCAATGGTCGCAGCAGCCGTAATAGCAGACGTAGCCGTAGCCGCAACAAGTAGCAGTAGCAGCCACCGCAGCAGCAGTAGCAGCCACCGCAGCAGCAGTAGCAGCCGCAACCACAACAGCAGCAGTAGCAGCAGCAGCGGCCGTAACAGTCGCAATAGCAACCGCAGCCACAGCAGCAACAACAACAGCAGCAGCGGCAGCAGCCGTAGCAACAGTAGCCGCAGTAGCAACGGCGACAGCACCAACAACCGCGGTTGCAGTCCCACAACAGCGGCTGCCTCAACTGCTACTGATGTCAGCGGCCGTTTGGTGATGTCACTACTGCCATCACTACTTATGTCATCAATAAAAAAATGAAAAAAAAGGAAAAAAAACTGGGGGCAAAACAATAGCTCTACACACACGTAGTAGACTTTGCTGACATCAGCCATCCTCGGCTGACGTCACTGCTGACATCAACAGCACACAAAAAAAAGAAAAAAGAAGGGGCACCAAACAAGGGACAATTAACCATGGCTGGTTGTCCCGGTGAGGAGGGGTCCTCCTCTGTTGGGGGGACCCCTACCCCCCCTTCTTGCAGCGACTACAGCAGCAGCAGCTGCAGCCGCAGGAGTAGCAGCCGCAGCAGCAGCAACAGCAGCAACAGCAGCAACACCACCAGCAGCAGCAGCAACAAGAGTAGCAGCAGCAGCACCAGCAGCAGCAGTAGCAGCAGTAGCAGCCCACTGGTGTCGTCGGCAGCAACCCTTACCCCCTCGTTGCTCTTCAGCAACAGCTCGCCGCCTTGACGCAACAGCTTGCAGCGCTACAGCTAGTAGCCTCCCAGAGTGCCACCAGCATGATGCCGTCGTTCATCCCTCCAAGGCACGCCAGCCCAGCAGTGTTTACTACCACGTACTACCTGGAACAGCAGCAGACTCAGTGCCAGCGGCAGACTGTGACCTCCGTCCTTGGCCCCACTCTGGGTGCCGGCCACAGGCAGAAGGACTTTGAGACGCCGCCGCCGCCGCTTCAGGCCGACGAGTAGTTCCGGAGCTGGTAGCTCAGCTTCCGGATCTGGGCGCAAGGTGAGGGCTTGTGGGCATACTACACCCTCCCTTACGACTCCACCCAGGCCGACCAGCTGTATGACGCTGGTCGCGTTGTCCGTGCCCTTGTCCCAATCGCCCCTCTAGCTTCCAGCCTGGCCCTCGAGCCTTTCCTCGGCGACTTCACCGCTGGCGACATCCCAGACCCTGCAGCCGTATGGCACGGCCTCACCAGGCTCCATTTCCTGTCCAGCGACGCTGAGATCAGCCGTCTGCTCCGGGAGTTCAAGTCCCTGCACATGGGGGAGAGTGAGACGGTCACTGCCTCCTGGCAGCGGGCGGAGGACATCCTTCGTCGTCTTGGAAAATCTGCTCCGCCCCCTCTGTCCGCGCTCCTCACCATAAAGCGCGACGCCACTAGCGCGTACGTAGACGTCTTTGTCCACTACCCCCAGGACGTCCTCTCCACCATGGCGGCCCAGGGCACCCTCATGCCCTGGGCATACGAGATCTTCCTCCGCATTGAGGAAGCTTGCCAGGAGTCCCAGCTCCATCGCATGGAGGCTCTTGCATCCCCTACTGTCGTCTCCCCTGCCGTTGCCTCCGTGGCCATCACCTCCCCTGCCGCAGCTACCTCATTGTCTTCGGGGAAGAAGAAGAAGAGCCGGAACAAGAAAGGCAAGGGTCCGCCGCAACAGCAGCAGCAGCAGTCATCGACCGGGTCCAGCGGTGGTGGCTCGGTCTGCCACAACTGTGGTCAGCCCGGGCACGGGTGGTACACGTGCCCTCTCCCGACGGACGAGGTGCGCGTCATTGCCACCATGCGTCGCCAGCGGGAGCATCGTCTCGCCTCTGCCGCCGTCGCTATTGCTGGCCCTGACACTCTGACCTCGTCGAGCAGCTGTGCCACTCCAACAGCTCCGCCTGTCCCGCAGACACCCGCGCCGCAGCAGTACTACCCACAGCCATCGGTGCCTCCGCTTCCTTTGCCGGCTCAATCCTCCTAATACGTGGGCTCTGGTGCTGTCACTCCGCACTCCATCTACGCTCCCGGGCCGTCCTCCCGTGAGCGTCAGCTGGAGCAGTTCATCGCGCTCCAACTTGGCCTGCCTCGCCCTCCTCCCTAGGGAAGTGCGAGTTGCGTCACCTCCTGCCCTCTTGCCCAACCTTGTATGACTGAGACTGAGCTGCGATCGTGTCCCGTTTCGTGGTCTTTCTAGTCGTCACCCGTGGTCTCCTCCACCCCCCTCCTTGACGACATTGCGTGGCTTGATGATTGGCAGTCTCGTTTCGTGCCTCCTTCCACCGCGTTCGCGTCCCTTGCTTGCTGCCATGTGACCGTTAGCAATCTGGCGACCCCTGTCCAGGACCCTACTGAGACCTGGATCATCGACTCCGGGGCCACACATCACATGACGGCCTCTCGTGAGGCCTTCAGTATGCTCGGTCCTGTAGGCGATGTCTCCGGTGCTCGGACGGGTTCCGGACAAGTGTTGCCTGTCCGTGGTGTTGGCGTCGTTCGTTTCCGTGGTCCTGCCGGTGACGTCTTTCTGACCGATGTCCTCATCGTCCCTGGTCTCGAGCTCAGCCTCTTGTCCGTAACTGCCCTTGACTGCATGAGCATGGACATTGTGCACTCGCGTGGTGTTGGCACTGTGTCGTTGCGTCCGTCTGGTCTTGTCCTCCTGCACGCCACCGCCCGTGGCAACCTATAGCATGTTCCTCGCCTCTCCTCTTCTCCTCTTGTCTCCTCCCCGTCGGCCGCCACAGGCCATGTGTTTGTCACCAGTGCGCTTTCTCCTCAGCACACCCGCCTCTTGCACCGCCGCCTTTGCCACGTCCACTCTGCCGTCGTAGAGAGCATGCTCCGCACCCAGCCGGCCAAGGGCCTTGACCCGGAGACTTTCCCTCTCCCGTGCCCCATTGAGTGTATTGACTGCGCTCAGGGGAAGATGCACCGGTCCACGTACCCCTTGTCTTCCTCCCGTGCGTCCGCCCCTCTCGACCTTGTCCACTCGGACGTCATGGGCCCTCTCCCCACCGAGTCTGTCGGTGAGCATGGCCGCTATGTCCTCACCCTTACGGACGACTATTCTCGCTACCGNCGCACCCAGCCGGCCAAGGGCCTTGACCCGGAGACTTTCCCTCTCCCGTGCCCCACTGAGTGCATTGACTGCGCTCAGGGGAAGATGCACCGGTCCACGTACCCCTTGTCTTCCTCCCGTGCGTCCGCCCCTCTCGACCTTGTCCACTCGGACGTCATGGGCCCTCTCCCCACCGAGTCCGTCGGAGAGCATGGCCGCTATGTCCTCACCCTTACGGACGACTATTCTCGCTACCGCTGGGTCTTCTGCCTCCGGCAGAAGAGCGATGTCGCCAGAGCCATTCAAGACTGGCTTTTCCTCACGAAGCGCAAGTGTGGCCGTTCTCTTTGCCGCTTTCGCTCCGATCGCGGTGGAGAGTACATGGGTGAGGCCACGAGCTTTCTCGTCTCCCGCGGGATCCACCATGAGACGTCTGCACCCTACACACCCGCCCAGAACGGCGTATACGAGCGATGGAACCGTACCATGGCCGACGCCGTCCGCACCATGCGGGTCGAGTCCGGTGTCTCCGATGGCTTCTATTTTGAAGCCATGGCCTACATGACCTGGGTCTGGAACCGGATTCCCCACGGTCCCTTTCTTCGCCAGTCCACGCCATTCAAGCACTGGTGCGGTCGGCACGATGACCTTCGCCCGGCTCGCGTCTGGGGCTGCGTGGCCATTGTGTGGCTACCCGCCCCATAGCAAGGCGGCAAGCTCACCCCCCACAGACGCCCCTGCACCTTCCTCGGTGTGTCTCGTCAGCCCAAGGCTTGGCGCTTCTGGGACCCATCCCAGTACTGCATCGTCGAGTCCCGTGATGCCCTCTTCTTCGGAACCTGTTTCCCCGCGACCTCATCCGCTCCGGCTCGTCCGTGTCCCTCCCGTCGCGTGGGGGAGTGGTGAGTCCTTCCTCCATCCTGTCGCTTCGGGGTGACACATCACTCCGTCCCTCCGAGCCGGTAGCCCCTGTCGCGTTCTCTGCCCCCCCGGGCCTACAATCCCAGTCGCGTCCGTTGGCCCCTCCGGGCCAGTAGTCCCAGCCGCATCCGCTGACCCTTCTGAGCCAGCTACCCCTGTTGCGTCCGTTGGCCCCTCCGGACCAGCTGCCCCAATCGCTTCCGCTCGCCCTTCTGAGCGAGCAGCACCTGTCGTGTCCGTTGGCCCCTTCTGGCCGGCAGCTCCAGTTGCTTCCGATGGCCCCTCCGGGCCAGCAGCCCCAGTCACGTCCGATGGCCCCTCTAGGCCCGCAGCTCCTGTCGCGTCCGCTGGCCCCTGCGGACCAGTCGCACCAGTTGCATCCGCTGGCCCCTCCGGGCCGGCAGCCCCAGTTGCGTCCGCTGGCCCCTCCGGCCCAACAGCTTTTGTCACGTCCGCTGGCTCTTCCCGGCTAGCAACTCCTATCGCGTCTGGTGGCACCTCCGGGCCAACAGCCCCAGTCGCGTCCGCTGGCTCCTCCGGGCCAGTAACCCCGTCCGCCTCCGTTGGCCCGTCGGACTCAGTGCCATCTCCTGCCCGAGCGCGCTACACACGTGGCCCAGGTGGCAGCCTCCGACCTCGGCGGAAAGTGAGCGCGCAGACCGTCGCATTGCATCCCGTGGCGCCTCGACCCCCTGTGGCTCCACGTGTCTCCTCCACTCCCACGGTTGTGAGTGGGGACCCTGGCATGAAGGCTCTCGGCCTGACCACTTCAGCCATCATCACAGACCTTCACCCGGGCTCTACACTGGGCTTCGCCATGCTTCATCACGAGCATCGGCTGTCGTGGCTGTAGTCGCACGCATCCCACCTGGAGTTCGTGATGCACACGCCCAATCAGTCCGGTCCACAGCACGCCTGGAGGACCTAGCCACCCTACGCGAGGCTCGAGCCTCTTCCGAGGCCGCACATTGGGATGTTGCCTGCACCAAGGAGCTCACTGCTATCCGCAAGCACCACGTGTATGACCTCGTCGACCTCCCTCGAGGTCGGAAGGCCATTGGTGCCAAGTGGGTTGTTCGGCGCAAGTGGAAGCCTGACGGGTCATTGGACAAGTACAAGGCCCGCCTCACAGCAAAGGGGTTTGCTCAGGTCCCTGGGGTCGATTATGACCAGATCTTTGTCCCAGTCGGTCGGTTCTCCACTAGCCTGGCGCTCTTCAGACTGGTTACCCAGCATGGGTGGGAGCTGCATCAGATGGACGTGAGCAACGCGTTCCTCCATGGCTCAGTAGAGGGTGAGGAGCTCTACATGGTGTAGCCCCCAGGCTTCGACGACGGCACTGGGAGAGTGTGGCGGCTGCGGAAGGCCCTCTACGGCCTGAAGCAGTTGCCTTGTTGTTGGAACCAAGAGATCAGCAGCACGCTTCTCCATTGCGGCCTCCAGCGCAACACCGCTGACCCCGCACTATTCGTGAGCCCGCGAGGTCAGACCTTCACCACAGTTTTGGTCTACGTCGACGATCTCCTCATTGTGTCACTAGACATGGCTGCCATCCATCGTGTCAAGGACTTGCTGCACGTCGCCTACCAGATGAAGGATCTTGGGTGTGCCCGAGTCTTCCTGGGGATGGAGCTCGAGCATGATCGCTCCCAGGGCATCTTGCACGTCCACCAGGTTGCCTATGTGTACATCCTGTCCACTCGCTTCACCGAGGACCTGCCCCTCGTGCCTGGCGCATCTTCACCCATGTCACCCGATGGCTAGGTGAAGCTGAAGAGTCCTGACCCAGCTGTTGTGGGGGAGCCAGTTGATGTGACCACGTATCTGCGGGTCATCGGGTCACTGATGTTCCTGGCGACGATGACCCGTGCAGACATTGCGTTCGCCGCCAACCTGCTAGCCCAGTTCTCTCAAGAGCCACGTCACCTCCACTACGAGGCCGCGATCCAAGTACTGCGCTATGTTGTCTCGACCCCTCTGCGAGGTCTCTTGTTTCATCGCCAACCGTCCGTCGTTGCAGTGGGCTACACTGACAGTGACTAGGCCGTCAGTCCAGACGGTAAGAGTCGCACGGGCTGGATCTTTCTGATTGGCGGCACAAGTGTGTCCTGGCAAAGTGGCAAGCAGGGGTGCATTGCAGGCAGCACTGTTGAGGCTGAGTACGTGGCCGTTGGCTCAGGCGCGTGTGAGAGTGTGTGGTTGCGTTATCTGTTGTCCGAGTTGCGTCAGTCTGTCGCATCCATCACCTTGCATTGTGACAATGAGAGTGCCATGGCCATCGCCGACAATGACGGTGTGCATCACACTCGCACAAAGCACATCAATGTTGAGTATCACTATGTGTGTTCGTTGTTGCATGACGGCAGCATCAACATCGTGTGGGGTGAGACAGCACGGCAATTGGCTGACTTCCTGACCAAGGCACTGAAGCGGGACTCGTTCAAGAAGGCTGTGAGTTCAGTCGGCATGCGTCCGTGAGTTTCCCTCTTTGTCTCTGCCTGCGTCTCTGCGTGCCCTGGGGGAGTCTGGATGTTGACCGTGTCTCTGCCCGCCCATGTGCACTACGCCTGTGAGTCATGGGGGAGTGTTGGTTTTTTGCGCATCTCTCATTGTGCTCTGTTGTGTCCTCCCGGCTTGTGTACATCGGCGTGCAGATGACTGACGGCGAGACTCGACGCTGATGGAGTGTCGTCCGGTGGAGCCAACGCACGCCGAGGTCTACTCGTAGTTCGCTGGAGCCTCCTCTCTCCTGCGACGTGTTCAGCTCCATTGGCAGGCCTCCTCGACGGTCACTGCCACTGTAGTTGCTGTCTGCATGCGTCTAGCGCGTCCCATCGCGTCTGCATCGTCATGCTCTGCCTAGGGTCCTTATTGCATGTTGCATGGCCCTGTTTGGCATCATGGACCATCGTAGGCAATGCCTGGGTTCGGGCAGCTATAACTCCTTGCTGCTATTCTTCTATCTGTTTCTGACCGCACGACTGCGTTCGCAGTGTTGGTATTATGGTATGCTCCAGTTTTCAGGCAAAACGGACGACGCCCGGGTTGTGGGCTGTCGGCTGTTTGGTAGGGCTCACCGAGAAAAACCCTGCCTGCCAGAAAATAGGTCTATTTCCTGATTGGCTGGTTAGCTTAGTAACAAGCTCTCCAGAGCTGGGGGGGAGCTAGAACTTGGAGGGGTCTCCCATTGTTGCTCATTCTTCATTGCTAATCAGTTGCTTTCAGTTTCCAGCTGCTTTCTGGCGCTAACACTGGCGCGCGCACTTCTGAGTAACAAACCCAGAGCTTCCAAACTTAGTCTCTAGAGCAGCAGACTGAGGGGGCAGCTGACTTAAGCAACTAGCGTGGAAGCCCGCACGCTGCATCAACAACGCTGCTGCCCCAACC
>SZWC01018217.1:0-11477 GCA_023375785.1 Penium margaritaceum | reverse complement strand
GGGTCCTATCCGCCCCTCTGACCCGGCCCCTCCGTCGGTCGACCGACCGGGCCGACGGGGCCGAGGGGGCCCATGAGGCCGACGGGCCCCCTCCGAAGGGCCCCTCGGAGGGGCTCCGCAGGGCCCTCCGAGGGCCCCCCTAAAAAGGGGAGGAAGGGAGGGGGGGGTGCGAACGGGGCCCCCTCAGAGGGCCCCCCCCCCGATCAGAGGAGAGCTGCGAGGCCCTCCTCGTAGCGGCAGCAGCAACTGCAGCGGCAGGTGCAGCTGCTGTAGTTGCTGCTGCTGCTGCTGCTTCTACTGCTGCTGCTGCTTCTGCTGCTGCTGCTGCTCTGCGCAACAGCTGCTACTGCTGCTTGCTGCTACCGCCGCGGCTGCTGCTGCTGCACGCTGCTGCTGCTGCCGTCGCTGCTGCACGCTGCTGCTGCTGCCGCCGCTGCTGTAGTAGCTGCTGCTGCTATATGCTGCTGCTGCTGCTCTGCGTAGCAGCTGCTGCTGCTGCTTGCTGCTGCCGCCGCGGCTGCTGCTGCTGCTGCACGCTCCTTCTGCTGCTGCTGCTGCTGCTGCACTCTACTGCTGCACGTTGCTGCTGCTGCCGCCGCTGCTGCACGTTGCTGCTGCTGCCGCCGCTGCTGCAGTGGCTGCTGCTGCTGTTGCTTTTGCTGTTGCCGCCGTAATTGCTATTGCTCCTTTTCGCGGCTCACCGCCCCTATGGCGTTGACTTGTAGTCGTTTCGCGCTCCCTCACGCTGCTGCCGGCGTGGCGCCACGTGGTGCGTTCTCTTTGCGTTCCGCCCACTGCTGCTACTTCTGCTGCTCACACGCCCCCCTGTGCTCTGATACCAAATTGGAAATAGTTTTAGGGCATACAGGCCCATGCACAAACAAACATGAGCTCTGTGTGTGAGTGCGATGCAAGACGGCAAGAATTTGGCGAAGTCTGGAACGCTGAATATAAAAGAACAAGGAGAGAGTACAAATGAGCCCCTAGCGGGCTTAAGTAGGGGCGCCGGTAGCTAGCCGCACCGGGCCCCGTCACCCCCGCTGAGCCCAAACGGGTCAGCGTGGAGAACACACTGCGTACACCACGATAACAATAACGGTGGTCTCCTCGAGGCACCGGAACATCTCTCCGAGTACCCGGGTCTCGACCACCGAGAAAATAGGAACAGTGTAAGAAAATCTCAGAATCAGCGTCCAGACATCACACACGGCTTTCCGAACATCGGAAGCCCCACAACAGCCATCGGGTCTCCTCGTCACACCGATGTAGTCCACCGGGTGCGCGGGTCTCAACCCACCAAGAAAACTGTCCTAGCTCCCGACAAGTCCACATGGCTGCCGGAACGCATCGACCGCGTCTCGCCAGCGCTGTCGTAGATGCTGGAGAAGTCTCGGTGCAGTCCGGAGGCCCGTCGTGTCGTCACGCCCTCCTCTGCCATATACCCCGAATGTGGGTATATCGGTAAACTAGCAGTGTCGGTCGTGACGGGTGGAAGCCACACAAACCAACAGCACATAGGCCCGATAACTGCTGGTGGATGCACAATGCAAAACATAAAAAACTGGGCTCCAGAAAACTCTCCAAAAAAAATGTAGAGTGCCCTAGCAAGCACCCGAGACATCGTTATAGCTGTCTTGCGACTGTTTGTGTATGGAACTATCACCCGACAGTCCTCCGGCGCTGGCTATGTCCGCATCGGGGATTTGCACGACCATGGATACGACTGAGTGGTCATTGAATGTTGTAGAAACAAACGGGGATAGATCACACTCCCCCATGAACCAATGGTACACATGACCATACATGTGTAGAACTGACACAACTACGCAAAGAGATGCTCAATAGTCAATACGCGCACACCCCACTCTCAAGAAAGTGGTGAAGTATGACACTACACATAGCCACCATCAACGTTTTGCGCGACAGTGTTTGGTTAGGATGTTAGCCGGCTGCATGTCTATGTGGACCCACATGGCAGAGATGACCTGTCACTCCACAACATCATGCAAAAAGTGATGCTCAATAGCAATGTGTTTCATGTGTGCATGAAACACACCAGAGTTCTCTACTATGGCAAGAGCACTGTGGTTGTCACAGCGCAGAATGATGCAAGGCAGAAACTCACACGGCTCATGAAACAAACGTTAGAAGCGCATCGCCTCAGCAACCCTAGTCTTGAGCGCAACATAGTCCACCTCTGATAAGCTACGTTCTATGCAACTCTGCTTCTCGATGCACCGCGATACAATAGTGCTATGTTGAAAAGAACACGTAGCCTACGCAATTATGCCTACTAGGGCTCTAGGCCCAGTCAGTGTCTGTGTAGCCATCGACTACCGTCCAATATTGCAGTCAAAAGCAAAGTCCGAGGTACGGTGTAGAAACGACGTACCTCACTACTCGCATAGCAATGTGAAGGGTTCTCACCCCAAAACATCACAACTGTGCAAGGAGTTTGACGGCGGAGGCAATGTGGGGTCAAGTGGTTGTTTCAAATACATTAGACAATGAATGAGACATAGGTACAGGGTCATGTGCATTGTCTCCCCCACCTATGGGCAATCCACCTTCATGGCATCTTGCCTATTACGTGTGATAGGGGTGGAGGCTGTGGGAACTACAGCGAGGAGTTCAACGAACCACTGCCCCACGATATGTGCATAATGTGCCTTGTACAGTAAGAGTATCTGTTGTTGATGGTCATGTACAATCCCCATTCCAAGAAAAAGCAGTTGCATGACCAAGGTCTTTCATCTTGTAGACGACCTAAAGGACTGCCTTGGCCTCCTTCACGACCTTCATCGTAGGAATTGCAATCAAGAGGTCTCACACATAGACCAGGTTGGATGTCAAGCTCTTAGTTGTACGTTTGAGAAACAAGGACAAGTCTATGCCACTTCGCATGTAACCAGCACAAGTCAGTGTGCCAAAAACATTGTGGTTCCAGCATCAAGGTGAAAACTTTAGGTTGTACAAGGCATTGCACAATCGCCGGACCTTGTCACCAACCTCAAAGCCAACTGGTTGGACCATGTAGATCTGCTCCTCTAGGGTGCCATGGAGGAACATGTTGTTCACATTTGCCTAGTGCAGCTGCCCCTCGTGGTGAGCGACAACTTCATAGAGGGAACGGCCAGTGGTCATACTGCCAACGGGTGCAAAGATGTCAGTGAATCCACACCCTCAATCTCTGAGAAGCCCTTGGACGTCAAGCGGTCCTTGTAGCGATCGAGCGTGCCATCAGGCTTCACCTTCTTGCAAAAGGCCCACTTGACCTATAATGCCTTCCGTCGAGGCGGAAGGTCAACAAACTCATAAACACCCTTCTCACAGATGGCTCTGAGCTCATCCTCACAATCAGCACACCAAAACTATGCTCGGCTGATAGTGCCTCATCAAATGTGCATGGATCAGGCACCATCGAGGAAGAGGTCTGGATGGCCAAGATGCACGCTTATGTACTCAGAATGACGATGACAAGGTCAACTGCCACAACGCAAGTTCCGGTGTGCCTGAGGACAGTGGCAATGTGACGGCATCTCGTTTGCCAGGGTGGACTAACAGTGGCACATGAGTAGACATGCAAGGGGGACCGACACTAACACAAGAACTGGTATCCTAGGGGGAAATGACACTACCACGGAAGTAGGTGTGCCAGAGGGAGCTTGCGAGGCGACTTCACATAGAGCCAAGATGGTCAGATCGTCATCAGCCGGAGACCGGACCACAACTGACAAAACCCTGACGGACGCATTCACAGGTCTATTCTCCCTCATCCACCTGGAAGCCACACAAGTTGGAATTTGGTCGGTGCCTAGCGACAGAATGCTAGACATGACGAGATAGTTGAGAGCCTCAAAGAATGGAGTGCCTTTAGACTTGACGACGCACTGACGAGCGGGGTCCAAAAAGCGACAGGCCTTTGGCCATGAGGAAATACTGGGGAAGACACATGCAAAACCAAAGTGATGTTTTGGAAGCCCGCTTGTCCTCAGTGTGCCACACGTAGGCAACTAATCCCCAAACAAAAGCAAGATGGTGGTCGACATGATGGCTGAACCACCACGCGTACGATGTTGCACGCTCTAGAAGAGGGACGTGCAATAGAAGGTTTAAAAACTCATGTCATGTAGAAGAAGCCCTCAAATGCAAAGGACTCTGAACGACCAAACTCAGAGCGCATGGTGCAAACCGCATCCTCCATGGTACAGTCTTATCACTGAGACACACCATTCTACTTTGGTGCAGCAGGGGCTGATAGCTGGCAAAAGATAGCGTGTTCAGCAAAGAAGGTGTCTATCTTGCACAAAAACTCACCACCATGATCTAAGAAGATTGTGTGAAGGGTGTGACGAGACTCATGTTCAGCCATTACCGTCCACAGGTGCTCTAACAAGGCACCATTGATTTTGTGTCAGAGGCTAAAGACCCACCACATAGGGATGAAGTCGCTAGTCAAGGTGAGAACACAATATCCACAATCTGAGAGATACTCGACAAGGAGGTGACTAAGAAGGTTCGAGTGGACCATCTCTACTCGACGTAGTGCGTGCTAGGTGGAATCAGGGTACTTGCACCATTGCATCTTACCCTGAGTGCAAAAGAGGTAGTCGGTTTGGGCGGATTCTCTAAGGAAGCCATGTGTAAACTTAGGGATTCCCAGTGTGACGGCCACATGCCGAGCCTCTGGGATGAACCTCCCACCCTCGACCCTTTGGTGTGTCCGGCCAATCCTTGAGATGCCGCATGACCTTATCCTAGCAGCAAGACTGTTGCTAGTGGCTGAGGTTCCCACAGTGCGACTCTCTCGGTAGCGTTTACACCAAGGTGCGATGCGGAAGAGTTGGAGGATTGAATGGACGTGTACGAGGCAATGCTTAGAATATAGGGAGATTTGAGCAAGAAATGAATCCTTAGACTTGATAGATTAGTGCAAGGCAATGTACAATGTCCTTGGGCAAGATTGGAATGCCTAGAAACTATAGGCTTCCTTATGTACCAGCCCCAATGAGCCAGCTGAGAGCCCCTCGACGCTCCAAAGCCCTTTATTGAGGCACAATCATGCAAACAACACATGCATCATGTAGTACGCGTTGCGAACTTTCTGACGTACCAAAGAAGGACTCAATCCGTGGAGAAACGACTGAGTGATGACCGTTTGAGTCCTCCACACGTGACTGTCGCTGGCAGGACCGCCAGTGGGGGTCACAGTCACCCGAAGCGCCCTTGCCTGCGAATGCAGCTCCAGCTGCCACCCCGAAATGCCCATGGACCCCAATGAACATTGCCTCATTGGGTAAGCATCCATTAGGGGTGCCTTGGCTGCAGTGGGCGAGAGAATCACCGCATCGTGCTCGGGGTCAAACCGGTACGTATCTTGTTTTCTGGATGTATGCACCCCACCTTTGCATGGGCGTATCTTTCTCATCCCTACACCAAATGACCCGGTTCTTGGGTTGATCTTGCATGATTCTTCACTTAGAATACGATGGGAGCATCCAAACATGCATCTAAAGTACGCATGATCATGCAATCACTGCCTCGTCCAGCGGCTCCCATAACATCACCCCCCCTCCCCCCTCTGAGGTTGCATCGTCCCGGTGCACTCCTGGTACGCTCGGAGGACCGTGTTGAGGGCACCGCCCCTGTGGAAATCAGCTTTGGGGATCGAGCAATTGTGCTCTGGCCCATAGCCAAGCCATTGCACTAGGTATTGCCACCCGTTGCCCCGCCGACGGTGCACGAGAATCTTCTCCACCACGTACTCCTCCTCAACCTCCACCAAGACTGATGGAGGAGGAGCCTGTCCTCGCACTGCTAACTGCACATCCGGCTCTTTGTACGTCTTGAGGAGAGAAGCGTAGAACACGGGATGAGTCCCGTAGTGGTCTGGCTGCTCGAAATTTTAGCTCGCTACGGACCGTTTCTCCTTGACAGGAAAAGGGTCCACCCATCGAGGCTTGAGCTTGTCGCTGCCCACCCCCGCCAGCTGCAGGTTCCGCAAGCTCAGCAACACCTTTTGGCCCACAGAGAACTCCTTGGCTGTCTGGTTCTTGTCCGCTTCATCTGCTGTTGCGCCTTGTGAAACACATCACATACACCCTGCCACACCTCCGTGAAGTCGGTTGCAAACTATTGCACTGGGGGTAGGTCCGATCCGGTCGCCATGTCCGAGGGACATGAAGGCTATACCCCATACACCACCTCAAAGGGAGATCTTCTCGTTGAGGTATGCATTGCTGAGTTGTAGGCAGAATCAGCCACCGAGAGCTTGCATTCCCATCCCTCACCATTGGGCGCCAAGATCCCCCGCAATAGCTGCTCTATGGTCTGGTTGGTGCGCTCAGTTTTGTCATCTGTTTGGGGATGGTAGGCCGATGAAAGAGCCACACGGGTGCCTAGCTTCTTGAAGATTTCCTCCCAAAACCGGGAGGTGAAGCGTGGGTCACGGTCCAAGACTATGCACTTTGGCACCTCATGAATTGCGATAACGTGTTGCAAGAGCTGTCAAGTCGTCTCCGCTGCCATGACCTTCTCCGTACATAGAATGAAGTGCGCCATCTTGCTTAACCAGTCCACCACCACCAGCACCATGGTGTTGCCCGTTGCGCCCCGTGGAAGACGTCCCCACAAAGTAAAGGGAGATGTCTGTCGACGGACGCTCCGGCACCGGTAGCGGTTGCAGCTGTCATGGCACATGAGCCCTCCGCGAGTTCATTCTTTGGCACTTGCCACAACTGCTCACATACTCCTTGCAATCTGCTCCCATTGTCTCCCACCAGTATGGGCGTGCAAGCGTCTGTAAGGTCTTGTTGTGGCAAAAGTGACCACTATAGTACGAGTTGTGTGCTTTTTCCAACAATGCCTGTCGCGACGACACACTCCGCGGCACCGCAATCTGGTTCCCCTTCTCACGCCGCCAATACTGGCCATCCCACTTGCACCCCTTGAACGCACTTCCGGCAAAGTCTTGGTCCTCAGCATACCCATGAGCAAACATGCTGCGGATAATTGGAGATCCTGCCAGCACCATGATCACATGCATGCCCCTGTCGGGGCGACGAGAAAGCGAATGCGCTGGGTTGATCCTCCCTGGTTTGTACTGAGTTTTGTGGTCAAAACCACCCTCCAGTAGCTCCATCCACGGTGCTTGACGATGACTCATTTTTGGCTACAACTTGAGGTACTTGAGAACATTGTGGTCTGTGTGCACCACACACTGCCGTGCCTCAAGGTATTACCTCCATTGCTTGAAGGCCTGAACCACCGCGCGAATCTCCTTCTCATGTACTAGGATTTTCAACTCAGCCTCTTTCAACCTCTTGGAGTAGTGCACAATGGACAGCAGCCCCTTCCCTTGGTCCTGCATCAACACCCCGCCGATTGCATAGTCTCTTGCGTTTGTCACCAACACGTACTCCTTGCTTGTATCCGGATGCACCAACACCAGTGCTTCACACATGGCAGCCTTCATTTCTCCAAAGCCTTGCCCCTCCTTTGCACCCCACTCCCATTGGCGCCCCTCCTTAAGCAATTCTGCCAAGGGTGCTCCCATTGCCGCGAGCCCCCGGATAAACCTCCAGTGGTAGTTCGTAAAACCCCAAAAAACCTGGATGTCACGCACACACGCCGGCTCTGGCCACCTGCTCACTGCTTCCACCTTCTTTGGATTGATGCGGATCCCCCTTTCGCTGCCCGAGGAACTACACCTTCTGCTTGGCGAATTCAAACTCGCTAAGCTTGGCAAAGAGCCGCTCCCTTCTCAGCACTTCCATCATTGTCTGCAGGTGCTCTTGGTGCTCCTCCATTGTCTACAAGTAGCCAAGGATGTCTTTGAGAAAGACGGCCACGAACTGGTCCAAGTAGGAGTGGAATACCCAATTCATCAGCGCCATGAACGTAGCTAGAGAATTTGTTAGTGCAAAAGGCATCACAAGATACTCGAGGTATCCATAGCTCGTCCAAAACACAGTCTTTCTACATCGTCCTCCGCAACGTGGATTTGGTGATACCCCAACCTCAGGTCCCGTTTGCTGAAGACGCATGCACCTTGTAGGTGGTCAAACAACTCCTCGGCCCGTGGCAATGGGTAGCGGTTCTTCACCGTGATGTTGTTGAGCGCCCGGTAGTCCACGTACATCAGAAGCTCTCCTGACTTCTTTGTGACAAAAAATACCGGCACCGTGTATGGAGACACCAACTGCCAAATGAAGCCCTGGTCCACCAACTCTCCCAACTGCTTCTTGAGCTCTACAAGCTCCGTCTTGCTCATGCAGTTGTAAGACCGCACCGTTGGTGTCGACCCTAACACCACCTCAATTTTGTTGTTGATGTTGCGCCGCGACGGCAACCCCTTTGGAAATTCCTCTGGAAAACCTTCCCCAAACTCATTGAGCACCTCCCCAACACCCGGAGGCAACCCTGGAGCTCCCCTGCATTCTACCGGCTGCCCCTATGCTAGTTATGGTTAATCACCCCAATTTCACGTACTTGTCAATCAGTGTATCTATCAGTGTACTCCCGTATGCATGCATTTTTCACAAAACATTCACATTAATGCATGTTAGCAAACTCCACATGAGCATTCTTTGTAGAGAATGAAAGCTTTAATGGGCTTTATGTGATGTATAGTAGTTTCTGTGAACCATCCATGTTTACTAGTTCGTTCACTTCCTAATGCACTTGTCGATACACAACTTCACGGGTGAGTCAATCGGTCATACATGCCCCCCGCTGCTTCAACTCCTGCAATCTTTTGCTCTTCTGCTTGTTGTGGATGCACCCAAACCAAGTAAACCTAGCCACCCTTGCGCTCGTATCGCTTCAACTGTTGCAAGTTGATGACGCGTTACTTCCGCCATGTCTGACTCCTTCCCCTCACTCTGCAACAACAGCAAAGTGAGATTTTCACGCCTGCCTTCACAACCATGCGGTTGCACCTCCAATCCACTTCCGGATTCCAGGTGTGCAACCAATCGTGGCCGATCAAGAAGTCATAATCATCCCTAGGAAAAATGTGGAACTCCATGTCACACACCAACTCACCCATGTGGACTTTGTGCTTGACGAGAGGCCAGTTGCATTCCACCACTCCGGACACCTGCCGCACCTTGGCCGACGTCCCTGGCTGCCATGTAAGCTCTAACCTCATTACCAACCTGTCATTGACAAAGATATGGCTCGCGCCGCCGTCTAGCAGACCGCATAGAGTTCTCCAACCCTTTAAACTCCCCTCAGGAATCTCAGGAATCAGCTCCAGGATGATCCTTGGAAACTGCCGAGTCTTACCTTCATTCCATAACAAAACTTCAGACACCTCCTTAATCAGAAAAAGCCTTTCAGGGATGGTGCTGTCCCTTGCGGATGAAAGACTTTCAGTAGTAGGTCGTCCCCTCCTCAGTGCTGCTACCCATTTTCCTACTGTGCCTTGCGCTTTGGGCAGGCCCACTTACGATGACTCTCCTCACCATAAGCCCAGCACTAACCTCTCGGTCCTTGCTGTCCTCCCTTGTCCCAGCTTGGATAGCATCCACCTCCATGGGCACAGCCTGACCCAGCTACTCCACCCGTGGTGTTGCGTAGCTGGTCTGGTACGCATTGTAGCTTACCACGTCGATGCGCTCCGTCGCCGAAACCAGCTCCACGAAGGTCCACAACCTAAGCATCGCGAGTTCACGTTGGAAGTGCAGCTTCAAGACGTCATGGTAGGGGTCGTACGCCTCCGCCTCCGAGAGGTCGTCAATCTACGCAGCAAAAGCCATGGAGCGTGTGGTGTAGTCATGGACCTGTCCGCCTTGCTTAACGTGTTTGATTTATTCACATGTGACTTGGCTGCTGTTGAGGAGGTCAAAACGCGCGTGCAGCATCATCTTGAACTGCTCCCACATCTCTGGCTTCTCTGTCAATGCCCGCAAAACGAGCTGCAATTTTGACCCCAGCGGTAGACTCAGCAATGGCTGAAACCGTTGCCCGGCCCCCAGCCCGTCTGGCAACCCAGCCAGCACAATGGCGACCACCACTATAGCGTCATTCTCCGGAGTAGCGTAGGAGCACACTCTAGTCTCTTTGCATCTTCTTCCACGGGAACACCCAATGCCGTGAATTAGTAATTCACTGTGAAAAGCCACTCCTGCACACTGCCCTTGTTGGAGTATTACTCTGGCTCCTTTGGCTTGGGCCGAACTTAAACTTGGCCTAGAGCCGAATTAGGGGCTGTGCAAAGCATTTTGCACGCAGGTTTTGTGAGCTCCGGCAAGCTTCGTTTGCCAGCGGACGAGTGAGCTTGTCTAGCGAGACTCACCCACTAGGGCTCTTGCTTGCTCATACCAGGGACTTGTACTTTTTTTACGGTTCCCGCGATCCATGGCTGTGCTTACCCAATCCTAGCGACCACATACGTGCACCAAATCTCATGAAACAAGTTGCGTTGGAATTGTAGTGTAATCCTTATGGTATCAGAGCCCAAAATGCCAAGCGCGAGCATAGAGAGTAGTCGCAATTTGCGACTTTGAGGGGCAGCCGCAAAAATGAGGCTTGAAGGCAACGGCTCGGGACTGAGCTGCTGCAGCAGGCTGGGGCCGTTGAAGCAGGTTGCGAAGGGCTCAGAGACCTCCGCGACATTGGAAAGGAGCCCAAGGAGTGCAGCCAAGATCTCCTAGGGGGCGGTGCCCACCAAGATCTCAAGGGAAGTGAGAAGTCCCTAGGCGGGACGATGAGGTGACGAGGCACAGGGGTGCCCGCCCTTAGCACGCACTGTCCAAGGGTGGACAGAGGAGCAGCGTGACCAAGAGGAGAACTTGTCCAATCCTGTGGCGAAAGGGCAAACAAGGAAAGGAGAGAGCCACCACGCCGCCATCATGAGCAAAGTTGGATCCGTGCCGCAAGGCAACAGCAACCCAAACGGTAGCCGTCCCTCCAACCAGTCGGCTGCCACAATGATGACATGGGAGGAGTTGTCCAAGGTCATGTCTCAAAAGGACCTATCCCCTCCGCCGCTCGGCACGCATGATTTTCTCTCTTGGAAGGACATCTTCCTTGCGTGGGCGGCGGAGTATGGGTTCGAGGACATCTACCTCTCACCAGCAGCAGATGACGCGGACGAGCGCATCCTCCTTCGGGCGTTCAACACTTTGGTGCGCGCGTTGCCCGACGCCCAAGCCTACTCAACCCGACATCTCTGCTTCGGCGGTAAAGGCAAGGATCCCACTAGAGCACGTAGCGGAGCAGCACGTCCACACAAAGCATGGCAGCATCTAGCCACACGACAGGAGGAGCGCGGAATGGGTAACATGTCCACAATAATGCAAAAACAATGTTGCAGGCTCTTTGATGTTGCTGGTGCTCTGCTAGTCGATGGGTCGCCGCATGCCAATATGCTCTATCATCTGACCCTTTTCCCCCCTTGTTCCCATACACTCCCAACGTCCACAAGCACACATCATGACAGCCACTGATGCACAGCACACAGAACTCCTGCA
>SZWC01018216.1:41377-57597 GCA_023375785.1 Penium margaritaceum | reverse complement strand
CGCGTCTCCCTAGCCTGATCCTTGCTGTTTCTTGCACCTGCCTGCTTGCTAGTGCATCAGCTGACTGGACAGTGTCGCCACGTCAGCAGCAGCAAGGCTAGGAAGCTTCCTAGCAGTTTCTCAATCCTGTCACTGGATTCAGAGGAAGAGATGAGGAAGTGCCAGAGGGATAGTTGTGCAGCTGCAGTCAACAGGCCACCAATGAGAGATGAGAATGTCCTAGTAATGTTGAGAGGATTGTGGGCCATTGGAGAAAGTAGTGGACTAAGTGAGACAATACCCATGTCCTCAAAATCTCCTTTTGCAGGGATGCTATTCTTGATCCACTGCCCACAAATTGACACAAAGCGAAGAGGCCACAAGCCTGATCATGAAAGACTAAGCAGGTGGGCCGAAAGCTCAGCACGGCCATTATTTTCTAACATAGGAGTGTGGATTGTCTTTCCCTCATGTTGAGATCAAGGAGAAAACATCTTCAACCCACAATGTGAGCTTCACACAATTCTAGTCCAACTCACATTCATTTTCTCATCTTCACCCCATTTGACAAAGTGCACATACTTGAAGAGTTCTGTGAAAATCGATCATGTTGGGTGCAGAAGACAACGTGAAGAAAATCTGAACATGATCCTCTGAGGTGTCGCCACTGAGTGCAAAAAAAACCACATGCTGTGCCAAGAAGAGTGGGGGATTGAGTGAGGCATTTCTGCTCATTGAGTGCATTTGGATTTGGGTGTCATCACAGAGATGCACACTCTTCCACATGCACACATGTGCGTGCATGGGTGTGCTGACTCTTTGTGTATATTCTGGCAAGCCTGCATCACTCATGCCTCACTAGTACAAGGGCCCCCTGCTTGTAAACTGGCTGCTGTGGCAACCTCACGGTTACCATGGAGATGCTTGTCAAAAGCATGTATGCACATAACTAGGGATTTGCAATGCTCCCAGAGAGCAGAGGACGAAGTCAGCTCCAAAGGCTAGTCATCCCGAAGCTTCCAAGACAACTCTCCTGCTTGGTGAGAGATTGATGTCTGGCCCAATACAAAGTCGTCATCCAGCCATGAGCACGGGGACTCTGCAGAAGCACAGCCAAAACAGTGGTGTCACTTCTGTTGCCACACAGAAACATTCAGATCACGGTTCATATCAGAGAAAGCAGATATGTGGCCTTACAGGTGTAAGGACACAGGAAGGATGGCCAAGGAAATGCAAGAAGAATGGCTCGGGGTTTTGCTGACCTGGGATGAGGCGTCTTGGAGGTGATGGGCTAAGTGAAGCCTCTGGTAGGAGGACTGGAGACCCCAAGAGACCCTGGTGAAAAAAGACAGGGCCATTTACAGCACGAGCACGTGATTCAGGAACATTGACAAAATGTTGAAGCGGCAGATGCGGCCGATTCAACCAAGGTTATGACTAGGTAGCTCAATGTTGCAGTGGTGGCACCATGCTGGCACTTACCCTAGTCGAGGCGTACGGTGAGGTTCCCAGGAAGCTTGGGAGAAGGTTTGGGGATTTGAATCCGGCAGTTACAAGCTTCACGCGGGCTTCCATCTCTGCCCACATCCACAACAAAAGAGAGAAATGTGCTCTATTTTGCTATCCGAGACGGTGCACAGACAGTGCCCATGCCATGAAATGCAAAGACAAGCATTGCAGCGTAGTCCATTACGTAGAGTGAAATGCATCGTTCTGGTATGGGCCAGGAGCGAATGAAAGCAAGGACTCCGCAAAACTTGGAGGGCCAGGTCGAAGTCAAAGACAGTGCGCCTGTTTGTCTGTCCATGTGTCCCCTCCTTCCCCTCTGTACACAGAGCAGCATAAAGGAGGGGGTTCAGGAAACTTGCCCTCACCTTCGTGCTGTCGAGCTACCATCAACGCCTCGTGCTGGTCGCCACTCATCCCAAACATTTGCTCGACACCATCCCCCTCATCAGCATACTTGTAGGCAAGCTCCCACATGGCAGCTGCCTCAGCTGGGTCCATCGCATGGTCGCTGAACCCGAATGACTGAACACCCACACTCTTGATCCCCCCAACGACACCTGCAGAAGTAGACGCTGGGCCAGAATCTGTTCCCAAGCTCCGTCCTCTCCCCGCAACGTCCTTAGCGGCCCCTTTGACCTGGATCAGCTCATGCCTGAGGGCCTGGCTGTGCTGCGGCGCAGCCTTTGTCTGTGACTGTTTCGTCTTGCTTCCCCTGTTCCCGAGGCCAGGCCCGCCATCGCGAGCCTGAACTTTGCCTGAAGGTCCGCCAAGCGGTCTTTTCGTTTTTTCGTTGTGGACCTTCAGACCACCGCCTCCCAAACCTGCCAGGCCACTCTTGCCTGCGCCACCGCCCAGGCCTCCGGTTGCCTTGCCGCCGCCCAGTCCTTTGCCAGCCTCGTTGGTGATGTTGCGGAGAGCAGCGCGGGGTTTCGCTGCTCCGCCGTCGTGCCCATTGACGCTTTTTTCTCCTCCACCAGCACTCTTCTTGGGGCCAAGGCCGCCTCCCAGACCCCCAACGGCACCGCTTCCGAACTTCTTGACTTTTTCTCCGGAGTTACCCAGAGGTGGCTTTGACGCAATACCCGCTATGTTGCCGCCTGCTCACAGCCACCACAGGAGGTGAAGACGGGAGGAGCACACAGCCAGTGAAAAGAGATGTGTGGGAGATGTGTGGTAGATGAATGGCCACAGAAGCAGCGCATGGCATGTTGTTCGTGCTTACCGTTGAAAGCTTTCGGCCTGCTTCCCAGTCCGCCAGAGGGCTTGCCAGCAAATCCTGTTGACTTGCCGCCAATAAAAGGTGCGCCAACGTATGTGTTTTCGTCTGCTGGAGCGGGTGCTATGTTAAGTGCAGCCATTCCAGTTCGCCTCAACAGAGAGAGCAAGGGCTGTGAGAGGATGCGGGTGTGCGCTACAGGTATCCTGAATCTACCCACGTATTACCGCAACCAGGGAAATCAACTGTTTGCGTTTGAGCGATCCTTAGCCCCCAGGGGTTCTCGTTTCACAGTGAGCTGAGGTCGGTGTGTATCGAAATGAAGGTGTTAACAGAGCTATCGCGTGCCCTATGGACCTCCCTGCGACCGGTCGGTGAACAGCCTTCCGTTGCATGTTGGGTGGTCCCATGAACCCTCGATCTCTCCACGCCGAGGCATGGCGGGCAACATCCCGCCGGATATCTCGGTACTGAAAGAACAAATAATAAAACCAGAGTTTGCAGCCTTTCATTGTCCGTGCTCGATGCGCGCGCTCAGCATACAAGTCTTCAACTGGTTTGATCGTCCTACCGGACAAAGGAGAAAAATGAGGGCTAACTTTGATTGAGCATATAATATTCAAAAGTCTTCCTGAACGGTAACATAGCGCTTCGTGCGCAAAACACATTTTTTTATACATCTTTCCACTGAAATCCAGCAACGGTCCTGTACGAGCATAGCAGCACCGAGCACAAGAAAAGGTCGCAATCGACTTCGCGAACAGTTTTTCACCCATCTCACGAGCTAAATCAGAAGCACGCCACAAGACCGGGCTCTTCAGCTAAACAAATGATATCCACCCAAGGACATCATAAGAGCGTTGTCCAAGGATTCGATAGTCCATTTTAGATTAACATTCGCATCGATATTAGTGAGTCATGTTGTTTTATATTTTATCACTTTTTTTCAAAAACATGATTAACGTTTTCATGAGGACTCGGTAGCTCTTCAAGCATGTCATGAAAACGTCAAGATGCCCGAGATTTCTAAAACAACCCATTTATACTAAAGATTAAATCCTCTTATATAATTTAAAATAAAAAATCTCCTATTCCCTGGTGCTCTGCGATTGTTACTTTATCGCGGAAGTATACCTCCCCCTAGATCACACCAAGCTTTGGAAAAGAATGCAAAACAAACATGTTGTACTATCCCTTTTTCTTGACAAATGATCCAATTTAAAAATCCCTCCTAGCTCCCTGATTCATCAAGGATTCAAAAGCTCAGATGTTTGCTCAACACATATTTGGTGTTTATATCTTTACCACTAAAGTTCCATCTTATCATGAGTGTGGTATGATTTCATATTGCTCTAAGCTTTAATTTCCCTTTCTGAAGTCTTCATTCCTTCTCGAGGACATTGGATTTGTTGTATTCACATGTTGCAAACTTCATTCATTCTTGGGTCGACATGTCATTCTTGACTCCTCTATCCATTGTATTTCCCAGTGTCAGCATATCCGACTTTACAAACAAGGAAATTGTGCCATCAGTAGGGGTTGAGACGATGTGTGGAAGCTTCCTAGCGAAACAGCCACTCACTAGGCGTCAGAGCCTGGTCAGACGGTGACGATAGTCTCAAGTCGTGCACACACCGATAAGGGTCTCGCTAGAAGCACAAGGCAAAGTGTCAAAATGGTTCAATAGCATTTGCAGAGAGAAATGACAAATGACAGGTCCATGGCATAAGTACCTGCCGCGGCGCACGGCGGGTGTCGCACGCCACAATGCAAGATCTATCCTCAAACCGGCCCAAAACCATTGTTTTGGCCGTAACTCTGCGCACACATGTCAGAACGCTACGCCGTCTGAACCTAGACGTGTAGGATCAAAAGCCAGACGGTACAACTGGTCACATGCATGCATCCGGCATCAAACGCTGGATGAATAATGGAAAAACATGCAAATCGGGCCCACGGCCAGTCCACCGAGAAACTCCTGTGTGCTGCAGAAAAACTGCATGAGGTCCTGGGTAGCGTCCAGAGCTCTAGAACGGTCTTCGGTCAGCTCCAAGCTGGTAGCCTGCCACCACATGATGCACCGGTGCCACGAGGGTCCGCATCAGGGATTTGCACGAGCATGGACACAACCGAGTGGTCACAGTAAACTGTATAGGTCGACAGGAATGTCACAAATCACATCACTCCCCCATGACCCGATGGTAGGCATGTCAATACGCGTGCGGTACTGAGACGAGTATATCAACTGGTGCAACGACAAATGTGACACGGACACAGTCACACCCGACACTCAACCACTCTCAGGCACGATACGAAGTCCAACAGAACGAATAGCCACCAAGAACTTTCCGCGTGCTAGTGCCTCCGTCAAGAAGTGAGCACGCTCCATGTCAGTGCCAACCCAAATGACGGAGATCACGTGTCGCTCCACTACATCACGCACAAAGTGACGCTCAACCGCAATGTGCTTCGTGCATGGAAGACACCAGAGTTCTCCGCAATGGCAAGAGCATTCTGGTTGTCGCAACGAAGCACAATGGTAGAAACTGACTGGCCAAGCTCAAGAACAGGCACTGCAGCCATACCGCCTCAACAGCCCCTGCACCGAGAGTAACGTACTCTGCCTGCGATGAGCTACGTGCAACGCAACCCTGCTTCCCGCTGCGCCAGGACATTGCGGTCCCACCGAGCAAGAAGACATAACTTGTGCGACTGCGTCTATCTGGGCTCCAGGCCCAGTCGCTGTCGGTGTGGCCGTCAAGGACCACCAAACACTGTCGGCGAAAGGAGAGTCCGAGGTACGGTGTGGAGACCACGGACCGTACCACTTGCACAGCCGCGTGAAGGGCACTAGCGCGTGGAGCCTGTGAAAACTGGGCAAGGAGGTTGACCGCAAAGGCGATATCAGGACGAGTGGTAGTGGCTAGGTACATCGGAGATCCGATGAGACGGAGGTACAAGGTCACATCCATTGTCTCCCCAAGCTGTGTGGGATCTTCCACCTTGAAGGCATCATGCCCGTCAGGTGTGAGGGGTGTGGAAGCCATGGTCACTACGCCAAGAAGTTCGTTTAAGCGATCCCCCACAACACGTGCGTATCGGGCTTGATGCAGCAGTAGAGTACGACGTCTGCGATCTCGCACGATCTCCATGCCAAGAAACACCGCTAAAGGATCAAGGTCCTTCATCATGTAGGCGATCCGGAGGACAGCCTTGGCCTCCTTCACGACCTCCAATGAAGGAGACGCGATTAGAAGGTCGTCGACATAGACCAGGATGCCGGTGAATTGCTCAAGCGTCCGTCGGATAAAGAGAGAGGGATCTACCTCGCTTTTTACATATCCCGCACGAGTCAGGGTGCCACTGATCTCCTGGTTCCAACACCGAGGAGACTGCTTGAGGCCGTACAAGGACTTGCACAAGCACCAGACCTTGTCACCGTCTTCAAAGCCGGGTGGCTGAGCCACGTAAACATCCTCATCCAGAGAGTCATGGAGGAACGCATTGTTCACATCCATCTAGTGCACTTCCTAGTCATGCTGAGCCACTACACCGAACAGAGCTCAAGCTGAGGTCATGCGGCCGACAGGGGCAAAGGTGTCAGTGTAATCTATGCCCTTGATCTGAGAGTACCCCTTGACAACAAAGCAAGCCTTGTGGCGTTCCAGTGAGCCATCCGGCTTGACTTTCTTGCGATAGACCCACTTGACCTGAATAGCCTTCCTCCCAGGTGGAAGGACGACTAGCTCGTAAACTACGTACTCTCGGATGGCGCGAAGCTCATCCTCACGGGCAGCACGCCAAGCATCAACATCCTATGATGAAAGAGCTTCCCTCGGTGTGCCCGGGTCAGGCGTCATAGAGGGAGAGCACTGCGTCGCAAGAGAGCACGCCTTAGTGCTAGGTCTGACAACCACAAGATCGGCTGCTGCATCACAAGCGACGTGAAACTCGCAAGTGACGAGGTCGTGCCCTATGGGACACGCTCGATGTACCTCTGTGTGCTCAGTGTGGGCACTCAAGCCTAGGGCCTTTGTGCCGGGATCACCACTCGCGATGCTGCAAGTGGAGCGCCTCGGTGCGGGACGAGACACTCGCTGAGCTCCGAGGAATGATCGAAGACGACCGTCAGGCTCACGACATTAACACGGGCTCGAGGGGTGCACCTTAGGCTCCAGAACGGGCACAATCGCAGCTGGGGAGGGCTGAGGCAAGGGAGCTGGTGATGCCGTGCGAGGAGATGCGGGTGTGGGCGATACGGGAATCGATGTGATAGTAGGAGCAGGTGAGGTAGGTCCACGCAGAGAGGCAAGACTGCCGGCGGACACGGGTACAGTCACAGGAGTATACACAGGTACAAAATCATGGGTACCTGTGGGGTGCAAGGGGACAAGGGTAGAAGCCGTCGGTGCTGGAGAGATCTCTCGACCAAGAGTGATGATTGCCGGGTCATCATGAGCCAGATAAGTGGAGGGGGCTCAAACGGACACATCGGCCTGGCGAGCGGTGCTCGCAGGCGCAGACTCCCCCATCTGTCGAGAAACCTCACACATAGGAATGTGTGTGACGGACAGCGACGTGATCGAAGTCAGATCACGGTAAGTAAGAGACTCAAAGAAGAGCGCGTCGCGAGACTCAATAATGTGACAACGAGCATGGTCCCAAAAATGCCATGCCTTCGACCGCGGGGAGATGCCGACAAAGGCACATAAGCAACCTCGCGGTGAGACCTTGGACACCTGCTAGTCGTCGGTGTACAACCCAGAGGCCAAGGATCCCCAGATGAGAGTCAGGTGCAAGTCAGCACGGTGGCCAAATCAGAGCTCATACGGTGTGACGTGGTCCGGAAGAGGACCGTGCGCGAGGCGGTTCTAGACCGAAGTCATGTAGGCGAAGCCTTCAAAAGCGTAGGACTCCGGAAGACCACACTCATACTGCATAGCGTAAACCGTATCCTCCATGGTGTAATTCCAGTGCTCAGAAACACCGTTTTGTTGAGGAGTAGTAGGATCGGAGACCTGTCGAAAAATCCCGTGCTCGGCGATGAAGCTATCCATCTCGCCAAGGATCTCCCCACTGCGATCCGAGCGGAAGGTGTGCAGTGTGTGGCGGGACTAACGCTCAGCCATCACTAGCCAGAGGGGAACCGCGAGAGCGGCATCACTCTTTTGGCGAAGGCTGTAGGCCCACCGCATCCGGGTGAAGTCATCAGTCAGGGACAGGACGTATCGACCCCTATCAGACAGAGACTCGACAGGTAGGTGACCAAGAAGGCCCGAATGGACTAACTCGAGAGGGTGGAGTGCATGTGAACGAGAGTCAGGGTAGGTGCAATGATGCATCTTACCCTGAGCACAGAAGAGACAGTCGGTCTTGGGCGACTTCTCGAAAGAAGCTGCGTTAAGACCAAGAGCGGGCTGTGTCTGAATGAGCTTTGACATAGAGTCGGAGCCTACATGACACATGCGGCGATGAAGCAATCGCTGGTGCTCTGGAGACAGAACACCAGTGACAAAAACACAAGCAGAAGAGGAGGGGGAGCAAGGAGCACAAGTCGGAGAGTCAGGGTACAGGTCATCCGCAATAGAGGCACGAAGAACAACGCTACGAGTGTCAATGACAGTCACAGTCGTGGACTCTGTACTGTGCTCCACAGAGAGTCCTATCAATGTGCAAGCACGTATAGAAAGCAAACTGAGCTGAAGATCAGGCACAAATAGCACCTCGAAGAGATACAGGAGGCCAGACAGACCATCAAAACATACGACCCTAACACCCTGGACTGGCAAGGACTGACCAGCGCCTATGCAGACGGAACGAACAGACGCAACAGGGCCGAGAGCAACGAAATCACTACAACCACAAGTCATGTGATGAGTGGCACATAATTCGATGATCCAAGTGCCACTAGAATCACGACTAGAGGACGTCACTGTACAACGGGCAATGGAACACTCGGCCTCAGACGGACGCTGGACAGCAGGTGGGGAGGAACGACGAAGGGCACAAAGGTGAGACTCATGAATCTAATATGTACAGCCAGGCCCATCGTCATCACATGCGGACTGTGCCCTCCCACACGAGTCATCCCGAGCCATGAGAATAGATGAATAGACACTCTATGAACCATCCGGCTGTAACAACACACTCGCACCTCCCTAAAAGCGAAGCGCTAGAAGGTGTCGGAGCTCAGCAATGGTGCGGTCACGTGGGTCTGGATCGCCGCCGGTCGCCGGTGGTGAGGCAAGAACTGTTGCGGCCGTGGTCGTCGCGCGTTCGTAGGATGTACTACTTGACGTAGACCGTAGTGCGTGCACAGCCTGGACCCCGCGAGTAATCCGCGCCCAGTCAAACGGCTGTTGGCACTAAGTGTAGCGATGGGCGCCTCCACAGTTGTAGTAGTGAACGGAGCGTCCACTGCTACTGCTCGATGACGGCTGCTGTTGCGACTGCTGCTGGCTCAAGCCATGCCTCCGTCGCCCCTTCTTCCCCTGTGTTGCTACCGATACACCCTGTGTCTGAGTCGGTGTAATCGGGGTGGAAGGGGAAGAGGAGGATGTAATAGAGGATGGAGAAGGAGGTTGTAAGAGGGGTATCGGTGGTGATGTAATGACTGCGGCAGCAATGGAGGTCTCCTGATGAGCCACAGCTGCCTCACGGGCGGAAGTCACCTAGAGGAAGAGCTGGTGCGCCCAGGGAAGAAGCTCCAGTGAAGCCAAAAAAGGCTCCAGCACGGCGTCGCTGTATCTCGTGAAGATGTCTGTGTGCTCAAGGCAAACCTCGAGCATGATTCTGCGGAGCGCCCACAGCTGTGTACCTCCTGAGGTCCCAAGGTGCATGTAAATGCGTATGGTGTGTCGCCAATAGTCGGTTGCAGGCTCGGCAGGCCCCGTACGAAGGGAGTGAAAGGCATGGATGTGTGCGACGCGGGTGGCGTGCATCTCTGCAGCAAGCAGGGACAATGCTAGGTCCCAGCCCCTGTGTGGATCAACGCTTGTGCCCGTGCCCGCCTTGCCAAGGAACGAGCGGAAGTCGACCACTGCCTCGCACGGCATGGCGTAGAGAAGTCCGTGCATCGCCTTAGCTGCTGTCAACACTTGTGCTCAGTCTGTGGTCTGATACGAACTGTGGTAGAAGGGCCACACGCCCTCTGAAGTGGCCACGACCTGAAAGAGGATCTCCCATCAGTCAAAGCCATCCTCGCTGACATATCGTGGGAGCGGCGTGTGGAATGGGTTGCCACTCTATAAGGAGAGCAACCACAGGTTGGGAAGGACGAGGGATGGGAAAGACGCCCAGAAGAGGGAAGTCACTGGGGTGGAGGTCAGGCGACGATCAAAACTCCGGAAACCGGGATGTGTCTGGGGGCGGAGAGCTCTTCTCAAGCTGGCGGAGACGCTCCTAAAGCACACGAATCTCGCGCTCGGGGAAGTCACCCTCCATGCCAGGCCTGCCTATATCCTCGTCCCAAGGATCAAGAGGTGGAGGGTTGGCTCCAATTCATATCTCCGGTGTTGGAGCTGACTGCTCTGTAGAGGGTGCGGCCCCGGCCATTCCCTCAGAAGTCTGTCATGGAGTCGTGGAATTTCCTCGAAGAAACTTGGTGAGTATGCGGATGGCGTCAGTCTGCTACCGCTGAAGGTGACGCATCTCGTCCTGCTAGCTACGCAGGTCCTCAATAGCCTGGGAACGTGGGCTCATGACCCCTCAGGAGGAAGAAGAGGGATCTAGTACCCTTTTCCCCTTCTCGCCGGACGGAGCCATGTCGTCGCTCATTATGGGCCGAGACGTCAATGTGGTCGAATTGCAGAAACGTGATCGTTTCTCGAGGAGTTGAATCGGTGACAACTTTTGACCCTCTGACCAAAATTTTCACTAAGGCAAGTGCTGAGGTCAGCAGGAAATTGCTGAAGTCAACAAGACCTGATGACGTCAGCAAGAAAAATACTGATATCAGCTCGCCCCTTTTTTCTGTCAACCCTCGTGGCTGCTGCGCATGGTGGTGGCTGCTCCGCAGCAGCCACGCGGGAGCTGCGCAGAAGCTGCGCAGCAACTTCCGCTCGGTTGCTACTGCTGTTGTGTCGTCGGCTGCAGCAGCAGCCGCGTGACTGCGTGCATAGCGGCCACCTGGCCACTGCGCGCGCTGCTATGGCAGCAGCCGCGTGCTGCTGCACGCTGTTGCAGCCGCCGCGCGCTGCTGCTGCTACTGCTGTCGCTGCTTGCGCCCTGCTATTGTGCTACTGCTGCCATTGCTGCTGCTATCGCCGTTGCTATGGCTGCCGCTGTTGCTGTGCTGCTGCGCTGCTGCTGTGCTGCTGCCACCGCACACTGCTGTTGTGGTGATGCGGCCGTGCGCTGCTGCCGCCACTGCTGCTGCCGTTGTTGCTGTGCTACGAATCTGCTACACTGCTTCTGCTGCTTCCGAATGCTGCTGGCGAGTGCAGTCTCACGTGGTGATGGTGAGCAACGTCGACGGCGGTCTGTTGTCGTGGACGGTTCCTTCTAGATCTGCTACAGCTGTGACTCTCGGTGCTATTTCTCTGCTCCGTCTCTGCTGCGCAGCTCGGTGAGAACTATCTCACTGCTCTGATACCATGAGAAGATGCGTGGAAGCTTCCTAGCGACATAGCCGCTAACGAGGCGTCAGTGCCTGGTCAGACGGTGACGACAGTCACAAGTCGTGCACACACCGGCAAGGGTCTGGCTAGGAGACACAAGGCAAAGTGTTAGAATGCTTCAATAGCATTTGTAGAGAGAAATGACAAATGGCAGGTCCATGGCATAAGTACATGCCGCGGCGCACGGCGGGTGTCGCACGCGGCAGTGCAAGATCTGTCCTAAAACCGGCCCAAAACCACTGTTTTGGCCGTAACTCTTCGCACACATGTCAGAACGCTACGTTGTCTGAACCTAGACGTGCAAGATCAAAAGCCGGACGCTACAACTGGTCACATGCATGCATCCGGCATCAAACGATGGACACATAATGCAAAAAGATGCAAATCGGACCCACGGCCAGTCCACCGATAAACTCCTGCGTGCTGCAGAAAAGATACAGGACGTCCCGGGTAGCGTGCAGAGCTCTGGAACGGTCGTCGGTGAGCTCCAGGCTGGTAGTCCACCACCACATGACGCACCGGTACCACCAGGGTCCGCATCAAGGATCTGCACGAGTATGGACACGGCCGAGTGGTCAAAGTAAACTGTACAGGTCGACAGGAACGTCACAAGTCACAACAGGGGTCACACAAATGTGTTGTACACTTTTCCTAGTCCTTGAGGGTCGAAAACCGTTCGAGGACATCAAACATCATACTCTATTTCTAGGATCAAACATCATTTCTCCATGGATCAATAAGTATGATCCATGTCAAGAAGTAGGAGGGTGGTTTCACAGATGTTTTGGCTCTCCTCTTCTCCTTATTATGTCAATTTTCAACCTTCTTGTCTAGACCTAGTAATAGGAGGAAGACCCTTAGCCAAAGAAAACTCATGTGATCCGCTATAGCATATCTTTCTCAATATCGTATCCACATGCCTTGCACTTCCACTCAGGACAAAAAAACACAGCAATAATCTCACGTCCCCATTTTTGCTCGACCATGGATAAATGATTTCAACTTAGAAGGAAAGCATTACCTTCCTTTTACTATGCTCTCTTCCCTAATCCCATGGGAATACATGAAAATCCTTTTCTTTCCATACTAAAATCCTCTCAACTCATGCAACTCATGGTAGATGTTTGACACGAAGTCAAATACTTTGTCCATATGGGGAAGGCATTGGTATCTTCCAACACCAAAGAAGAAAGCGTGTTGTATTTTACCATTATGACTTAGGGTTGCCCAATGTAGCTTGGAAATGTTGTGCGTTTTACGTAGAGAACATGCATCCAAGGTTGGTGCATCCACGTGGAATGCCCAAATCTGCCTCTACGTCACAATGAGGTGGAACGTGAAGGAAAATGTTTCACAGCTTCTTACTACATGGATAGAAACAATTGAATTCCATATTAATACATACCATATGGCACAAAAATGGAGAAGATTCATGCCTGGTCTGCAAAGCTCGTCTCACTAGTCACACCATGCTCAAGTCCAAGCGTGTTTAAAAAAAACGATGTGCTTGTATCCTCGTGGTAGAGATGTGATGCAACAACACTTTTGAAATCGCACTCTCCCACACCTCATTATCCCCAACCGCTACTCTAGAACTCCTACAAGTCAAGTGCACGAAGAAAATTTTGTGTACGAATGCCTAATTGTTTGCGCCAATGTCTCTAGAAGAGCAAATTAAGTCCCTTTTTCAAAGTTGTCCGGAAAATTTGTGCTTCTCCAACCTCTGCCTCTGTTGTTGCCTGACCTGCACCTGTTGGCTAACACCCCTTGCTTCCACAAACATAACTGATAGAATCACGATCCCAACTCATGGTCCACAAAGCTCAAATTTGGATGAAGACCTCCCTTGTTGCCCTGTAGAGGGAGAGCTCGAGCAGATTTACCACCATCATAAGAAAGTGCACGCTGCATGTTTGGGCAGTCTCATCCCCCAATGTATGACGGTGATATGGGTGTATGAGCACCTAGGAGGAGCCAGAGAAGTGGTATACATGAAATTGGCGTTTGAGTGTATGGAAATTTCTTGTGGTACAAGGGCCGATCTTGCTAGCTTCTCCCTCAAAAATTCTTCTCATTTTGTTGTTTATGTCTCACTATATGCATTGACTCAACTTTTTTGCAATCACAACAAGAATTCCTCCCACCCATCTCTTTTGTTGTAGACATGTACAGCTCTTGATGGTTGTCAAACCAGTGTAGGGAGGGAGAGCTTTGGTGTAAGGTCCATGCTGTCCGTCAAAACACATCTCCATAAATGTTAACATCTGGTGTACCATCTCAGGGATCACTCCAGTTGGAGCTTCATGGAAAAAACACATGTTTCTTGCCTCATTCCCCCGTTCAAGTTGATGTCTAAGAGGCATGTAGAGAGCATGAAAAGGAGCCTCCAAGGAGAACATAAGGCAATATCCTCCCTGTGAAAAGGGGTCATGGACCTATCACCCTATTACTATCAAACTCCTCCTTTTAAGGTATAGATGTAGGTTTAGGAGATGCGAAGAGTGCATCCTCAAATGGTAACTATTGGGATAGTAGAGAAAGCAAGGACACTGTGCCAGGCCCGACTCCATCTGATAGCAAGGCAGTGCTTGGTGTCGAGTACATTAACTGCCCTTCCAGATACAGATGGAGGGCTTTGAAATATTTTGGAAGGGGAAGAAATCCCACATCAAGTGTCAAGATGGTGCTTTAGTAAGGATAAAACAGAGATGGGGAGGGTACTGGTACCATTGTAGCAGGCAATGGGGGTGTAGGTAGGAGGGAGACAAAATTGTGCACAATCATAGAGCACCTGGACGTATTGCCGGAACGGAAGAAACTTAGCATATACGTGCGGAATACCTAAAAATGCAAGAACAGATTAATGATATTCAAAGGTCTGTAAAACAGGGGACTCGAGCAATCGGTGTCAAGATTGGTGATTTTCTATGGTGAGCCCACTAATGTGTAATATAAGGCAGTGGTCCAGCCAAGTATCATCCGATCGTAGAGGGGAGTGAGTCAAGTAGATTTTATCAATATCTTACTCTACCCACTAACAACTTAGGATGGAATGAAGGTAGCCCAGGTGGCGTTTGACGTGAAAGAGGGTGTTCTTGCATGTCCAAAAAACATATTTGTTGGACCAAGCAGGGGGGCTGGAGGCGGAATACATGGCACTGAGGGTGTACCTGTCGGCATCGAGGATGGAGGTGCAGTTCCAAATGTGCCAAATTTACTTTTCAGAGGGGACATGGGTGATACCAAGGGGTCGGAGATTATTCCTTGGCCTTTGGTTGGTATTATGATTATAGGTATACTGGCGGGGATACAGGCATGCTACAAGGGGTGGCTGGACGAGGCAATGCACACAGTAGAGGTGAATTCAGGGAGTTGGTAGAATAACTTGACTTTCAAGTGGCTTTCAACATAGTACGTGACTACACAACACACAATCCACATCACCTCGCACACCTGATGCCTACATTGGACTGTTGGGCTCCTTGGTTGCACTAATCCAATAAAAAGGTGGGGATTTGGTTGTGCTGACAACTACAAGTAGAGGGTTTCCAGGTAGGGAGAGAAGGGAGAGCAGTGGATCATGCAGAGTTACAAACGCTGGTGCTGATCAGATGAGGGGGCCTAGAACAGGTGATGCCAGAGGAGTTGGCCTCACTTATGTAGCCGTCTCCAGGCGTGGCAAAGGGTGTGATCCTTGCTGCAGCAAAGAATGCATGGGGAGGGAAGCCAAGGGATTGGGGAGCAGATGGGAGCATGGAGGAGAGGGACTGTAAAGGAGGAGTGGGATAGGGCACTGGCAGGGATACTGGGGGAGGCACAAGAGAAGGCACCATGGCTGGAGGAGTGTGAGCAGGGGAGCTTCAAGCACTTTTTCCAGGAACTTAGTGACTCGTGGCATCCAGTGTAGCTAGGTTCGTTGAGGCGGCAGGTGAAGGTATAGTTAGCGGAGGCACAGGAAGGACCTCCGCTTTAGTGCATGGCAGTTGTGCACCAGGGCCATAGTGGCAACTGGTTGTTGGCACATCTCAAGTTAGTGATGGAATCATTGTACGTGGCTCCGAAGGAATGGAGAGTGGCGAGTAGATTCAGACTGGGCCTGGCCATTAAGACCTCTGACATACCCCGTAGTATCAATAGAGGGACTATGATTCTAACCTATTGTGCACTCTCTTTCACTTATTGTGATTTGTACAAGGGGAGTTTCAACGGCGGCGCATGATGCAGTGATGATGGAGTTGGCAGCATTGAAGAGGGAGATTGGCCTGAGAGGTGGCGGTGGAGTCAGAGGGAATCCTTCCGGGGGGTCGGCTAGACATTGCATGACTTTATCTGGCTAGGAGTCACATGCTGGTCCTGGATGTCATAGTCGTGGATCCGTACCATCCGAGCATCGGTTGGGCATCAATGGAGAGGGCAGGGGTTGCCTATGAGCAGGAAGTCCACGTGAAGGAATGGAAAAATAAGGACTGGCAGGACTTGTTGAAGATAGATCGATTGCATTTTGGATTCCTGGCCATGGATGTGCTATTGGAATGTCTGTTACGTGCCAGTATGATGCTAAAGGTGTGTGCGGAGACGATCCAGCACCAGCTGGCACGGTTGGAGGGAGAAGTAGGGTGGAGGTCCCAGTATGTGTCGATCTTAGCTAGTGGGTGGGAGTGCTGCTGTATTGCGTCCAGGCATGGTAAATCTGTCGACGGATGGTGTGGCAGGCGGAGGACGTGGCGCTAGAGGACGAAGTTGCATGGACCAGGAGGGCCCTTTTTCAGCAAGAGGGAGGCCTAGAATTAGCGGATCTTGGATTATTGGGCTGGGAGTAGAGTGTGACAGAAGAGGTTGCATCATTTACGTGTCCTTCCCAGTGAATACACCTGAATTTGTTTTTTTTTTTTTTTTTT
>SZWC01018216.1:0-29168 GCA_023375785.1 Penium margaritaceum | reverse complement strand
GGAGGTACCACCTTGGCAACAACCCCTTGGAAGAGATCATGGCCCAACGACATGGGAAGTGTTGTGTGGACCTGGACGGTTTTCGCGGGGACGCCCGGTTAATTGGTCGCAGGGACGCGCCTTGCAAAGGGGGAGGAGGCGTCACCACAACCGTTTGCTGAACACGTACCACACGGAATGTGGGAAAATTTCTTCCATGTACCCTCTTCCAAACTGGCATAACATCGTTGACATGAACGTCTTAAAAGGCATCGACTATGCCATTGATACACACGTATGATGAGTCTTTGATGAAGACTCACCAACACTCGTAAAGAACGTACAAGGATTGTACACGTCTCATCTTGGCAAGAGCCAAGGGATCACGCGATCAACACTGGATGTTGTACGCAAATGACAATAATCACAAAAACCACAAGTGTGTGGTTGATTGTGCGTGAATGTGACGCAACCGTGTTGCGGATGACAAGAGTTCACACGTGTGATCTTGTTTGTGCTCTTGTTGCATGGTTTGTATCATGAAGTACGCGATGATCAAACCTCCGTGAGCAAGGACGAACCGGGACGGTTCGAAGCAAAGGGGGAGGAATGTAGCGTACGGACCATTTTTACGGTTAAAAATGGTCTTTAAATAATTATCGGGTGCTTTGGGTACTCGAGGCTCAAGTTTCGAGGAGCCAAAGCCCGGAAAAATATAATAGGCTAGAGTCTCGTTTGACTCTAGCCTGGAAAAATGTCCGCGGCCGGATTCTAGGTGAAAGGAGTGCCGCGATGGAAAATCCATCGCGTCACTCCTCCTCCACTCCTAGCTTAGCGCTAGGGTCCTGTTCCAGCGTGGCAATGCCACGTGGAACGATTAGGGTTAAGATGCATGTTTTGCAAAAATGCCCTATGACGACTACGTCCATTTGTGGCACGGTTCGTCTCAGCCAAAATGGCTGAGGCGACCATTCGCCCGTTCTCCTTGGACTACACTTTCTGAGGGCCTACATTTTGGGTTCAGAAGTTAGTCGCAAAACAGCCCACGGCTGTTACACTAGGAAACGACATGGATCAAATGCTGGCTTTCCATATCAGACCAAGAATGTTTGAAGGAAAAGTCGTCGATTAACAACACCAGCTTTTTTGCAGAATTGTGAGCCTCTCCTGCTACAAATTTGTCACAAAATTGTGATCCTCTGCAACTGCAACTTGTAGATATTCATGATGTAACAATCTGGATTACTTGTCCAATGAGCAACCATCAGATCATCATTAGAAGAGATTTCTTGCCGCAGCACAATCAACAGGTAGAATGGAATAGCACGGCATTCAACATCTACATTAACAAACGAAAATGACACTTGTCTTTGATTGAGCAACCCAAAACGTAGTGGCGGTCATGGGAAGTAGCAGAGGTGGAAGTAACAGAGGAAGTTGCAACAGTCACAAAACGCCAGCCAAATGGTGACACTGAGCACATGCGTGACTAGTCTAGATGGAAACTGGAGAAGCGGAAGAGCTTGCAGCAGCCAAAGCATCCACATCAGCCTCGACACCTGACAATTTTTTTCTTCTTCCACAGGAGTTTACACCACTTATTGAGGAGTTTGAAGGGTTTTTTTTGCAAATAACTGTCTCAAGAGTTACCACCCAAATGAAGCGTCAATCATTGGATAGAGTTGAAGCTAGAAAGAAGACCAATGGTGTAAGGGACCTCTCGGATGAGCAACCACGAGCTGACCAAACTCAAAAGACAAATGGACATGATGCTTTTTCAGGGGTTCATCAAGCCTTCCATGTCATCCCATGAAACTCTTGAACTTCCTGTAAAAAATGAAACCACAAAGATGCTGATGTGTGTGGACTACCAATCATTGAACGACATCACCATCAAGAATTGCTACTCCCTTCCACGAGGAGAAGAACATGTTACCAACTCCGTAGGGCATAAATGTTCATCAGAATCAAGCAATAGAGTGGCTATCATAAGATCCACATATCCGATAAGGACAACAAGAAGACAACGCTCTATACCAGATATACACACTTGAATTTCACAGTTATGCCATTTGGACTCATGAATGCTCTTGCAACATTTATTGTAGCAATGAACAGTAATTTTTGGCCGCACCTTGACGATTTTTTTGTCCAGTACCTTGGCAACATCTTGGTGTATAACAGCATCCTGAAGGATTACAATGGACATCTCTGAAAAGTTTTAAGATCTTAAAAAGAGTGTAATTCTATGGAGAACAATGAAATATAGCTTTGGCCGCTGTTCAATCAAGTTCTTGAGGCACATCATTGATAGCAAATGAATTACCATAGACATAAAGAAAGTGGAGGCAGTTACTTATTGGCCAATTCCAACTAACGTTTGAGGTGTTCAAGTGTTCTTGGGAATTTGTAAATACTGCTGTCAATTCATAAAGGACTACGTCCGAGTGTCATCGCCTCTCTCCGGTCTCACTTATAAAACCACCAAGTGAAGTTGGGGAGATAGGGAACAAGAAGAGTTTTTTTAGAACCACTCAGACCTTGGCACCAGCCCTACAATTGGTGGATCCAATGGTGGACTACATCATGGGCACCGATGCATCCGATTGAGCCATCAAAGCTGTCCTTCTCCAAGGCAATGGCGGAGGAGAACAACTGGTCGCGTACATGTTGTAAACAATATGCAGGCCGGAGCTTATTTACGCGGTGCACAAAGAAAAGAAATGCTTGCATTCGTGCACAAATTCAAGGCGTGGTGGTGTTATTCATGATTCTAAAGATGGGTTGTCTGCAATGACCACCACATGCTCAAATATTTGAAAACTCTTCCAAATCTGTGTGGTTGACAAACTCAATGGATGGAATTCCTTGAGTCCAACTTTTACTATGACATCTCGTACCAACCTGGTGAAACAAATCCAACGGATGCTTTGATTCGGGACCAGACTTGATGGCCAAAATCAACACACTACTCATGGAACAAGACCCCCACCTCGTGAGGCTGCTCGTGAAGGGTTACTAGGAGTTTGGCGAGTATGAAAAAATCACTTTCTGGTTTGATGACCCCTAATGGGGACTATGATTCACTCGCCAGGTCATCAAAGAATTGCAACGGATACCCTTGGAGGAGTGCCACAAGAGGTCTAGGTGGACACTTTGGCAAGGACGAGATGCTCAAAAAGCTGGCAAAACACTTCTAGTGGAACAAGATGCAAATCAACGTGGCATCCTTATGGAAACCATGCAACACCTGCCAATGGAAAAACTCTCGCCGCACAAGGCCACCCCGACTACTCTAGCCTCTTGCTGTTCGGATGGAGTCGTGGATCCACATTAGCACGGGCTTTGTATCCAGATTACCTATCAACCCCTAGGGACATGACGCAGTTCTCGTGGTGATGGATAGATTTCCAAAGTATTGCATTGTATCTTGACAACTGCTACTGTCACCGCAGAGGGAACCGTACGTCTGTTTCTTTAACCATATCATGTGGCTACACGACGTATCACGTACCATTGTCAGTGACAGAGACAACCACTTTATTATCCATTTTGGGTACAAATTGATGACATAGTGCAACAGTCAGATTCAGCTGTTAATGGTGTTCCATCCGCAAACCGACAAGAAAACCGAGTGGACAAATCAGATGCTCAAACAACTCCTCCACACATTATGCAAGCTGCACGACATTGATTGGGAAAAAACCATTCTGACCGCCGAACTCACATACAACTGGGAAAACTCCATACTAAAGGGTAAACTTCCATTCGATGTGGTCTACAGGAAACTTCCCACCACACCAGCCAGACCCCAAAGCCAGAGAAACATTCCCACTAACGGGACTTCACTAGGGTTTGGGAGGAAACACATCAGACCCTTGCAAAGACATGAGCAACTATGAAGCAAGAAGTTGACCGAAATCGCAGTAATTACATGTTTAGCACTGGCAACCACATCCTACTCAGCTTGGAAGATATCGAACTCCATGGACGAGACTTTGAAAAGCTCAAACCTTGGTGGTTTGGACCATTTGAGATCAAGCAAATGCAAATCCTGTTGTTTCTCAACATTTCCTGCCCAAGGGCATGGGAATGTACCCAGCCTTCTACACCAGCAAGCTCAAGCACTCACAGGTCCCAACAAGAGCTTCCCTAGCCGAGACGTCACTCCGTTGCCACCTCTCCAAGTGGACGGGGATACGAAGTACGTGATTGAAGACATCATTGAACTTAGACAGCATGGAAAACAACTGAGTATGTGGTAAAGTGGCACGACTACGACACCACACATAATAGCTGGGAGCCTTACCAGAATGTCGCGGCTAAAAGGAGGGGGATAGTGTTACGCTCCAGGCGTACCTAAGTCCCTAAAATTCACGAGTGGCCATTTCTGTACTTACATTCATGGCATACAACATGTCAAACCCAGGATTTTCATGCTGCTTGGTCGAGGGAATTTGACCACATGCCTCGACCTCAAATACTTTGTTTCCAAAGGTTCTAACACTATTGACCACTTTCCATAAGGTTCGATAGGAGTAACTTACTACCGCATAAAAGGATACTTATAGGGTTTCCTTTTTATTTATATGTAATGAGGGTGGCCCATTTTGTGTTTCTATGGAATTAGGGTATCACCAGATGTTTTTGTTCATGGAATGTTCATAGGGTCATGCTCAAAACCTGTGCGGTGCTTTGGCTGTCCGTCGCCAGCTGCTCGGCATTGACCGCGCAGGTCAGCACAGTCTTTGAGAAGCTGATGATGGGCACAAAGGATAGGATCGGAGGCAACAGAATAGAAGCATGCGAATAGAAAATTACTTTCTCACTTGGTTACAATGTCTACACATTGGCTAGAATGTCGAAGAAAACTTCTTCAAACCCATTCACAGGAGGGTTGCAAAGGAAGGTGACCATGTCGTCAGTAGCGCGTTCTTGGAAGTCACGCTGTAGGATCTTAGAGAAACTAGCAGCAACCCATGCATGTTGAATACGCTCGGGCCACTCAACAAGGATCAGCCATGCTTGGAGCAGCCAACCTGCGGCCGCCTCCTTCACGATGAGGTCAACAGACCCGTGGTCAAGGAGGGTGTCCACCATGAACTTGGAGTAACCCTCCTTCAGCTTGTCCTTCATAAGCTTCTGGAGTCCGACGTCGAACTTCTGGACCTTGCTAGTGCACCCGCCTGGAATTTACACAAGCTTCACCCACGAGTAATGCTCGAGAACCCACGATTGGAATGTGCCGCTTGCATGCGGCGTCCATGCATCTAAAATGAGCAGCACTGTTGTCTTGCCGTAGTCCATACTATTTTAAACTCATTTGCATTTGTTCTACGGATCAAGGATGTAGCCAAACAAATCCTTTGTTGTCTCCGTGCTTGCCCAACGGTTGGGGATGTGTGTGTACTGCCACCCATACTGCTTGACCGCCTTCTCTGCGTTGACGTCATCATGATGGCAGCGCTCCGTCGACCTGGCCCAGATGACCCGGCAGGGAAGCCTCTCCCCTGCCATGGTTGTTGCAAGGATCAAGGTGATGGTCTGCTTGTCGACATGCCCAAAAACAGGGATGATCTTAGACCCCAGTGGTGCATACATGGATTCGAGGGAGGGAATGACCTGGACTCCTGTGTGATCAGCATTGATGGCAAATTCCTTGTCCATGTTGTATAGCTTCATGTACACAGCGGCGCGGTGAAACATCTGCTCACATTGGCAGGGCCAGTCAGCCAGGACCCGCTCTGGTGCCGATGTCGCACGCTACCAAACCCACTTCAACTCCTTTTGCACAACGAGGCGACAAAAGGAGGTAAAGAAAAGCCACTCAAATGGCTTGCCATCAAGCTACAAATGCCCTCGTCCTTGGCAACTTGCAACATCGTCTGATGGATCACTGTCGCGTTCAACGGGGCACCATGGTGATGCATGGTGTTCAGCGTGGCGATGATCTTCGCCTTCAGCTGGGGGTTCTTCGCGAAGTAGTGTGGATAGCCGCGGCCACCTTGTACCCACTTGGAACGAACCTGGCCTTGCTTGAGGGGTGTCACCAGAATTTCCTCCATGAGCTTGCGGTAACGCTCCTGGAAGACACGAGGGTTGTCCAGGCCATACCAACGGCGAACAGCAAAGTCACTGAGTTCGTCATACGGCATAAGCCTCCAGGCTGGCAGTACGCCTTGTCAACGAACCAAACCGCTTTGCCATAGGTGGCATGCTTGACATCCGCAACCGTAGCATGGATGATGTGTCCTTCTGCAAACCAGTCATGGTACTGGCGCCTGCTTCACTTCTTTGATGCTTCAGGAGGGTTGTTTGCAGCATCGTCATCGCTGAATTCAACGATGTCCTTCTCCATGTCTTCGTCGTCATTGCCGAAGTCGAGCACGATTGGCTCCTCGACGCCAGGTGCTGCTGTTGCCGGATGCAAGGACGGTGGCATGGGTTCCCGCGCAAAAGCAGTGACGCCAAACACCTTGGGAGGCCTGCAAGGATGATGCTTTGTGGGCTTGGGATGCACAGAGCGGTTCTTGTTCTTCTCCACACTATGCTGCAGCTGCTGCTTGTAATCCTTTGGAGTTGCCGGATGGAAGAAGGTTGTAATATTGACCTTGAAGAGAGTGTCGGCCATGGTGAGAGGGAAAGGGGTGCAGCAAAAGTGGATGAAGGAGTACAAGGTCGACGAAGTGAAGACAAGCCAGCAGGCGAGCTGGCATAAGTACCACGTGGGCGTTGAGGCGCTACATTGAGACCACTCCTAGGTGACTCAAATACCTCCTTTTTTGTGTGTGACGTTGTCAGCCCTAAAGGTGAGGGAACCCCTTTGCACCCTTGGGATGCAAAGAACCCTCTGGAGAAGGCTTACAGCTGTAGCTGCACCTTATGTGACAAGGTCACACTGATGTAGGTACCCACAAGATCAAGATCTTATGTATGGATTGTGTATGACTTTAACCCACTAACCCCACCCCTAGGAGTATCTTAACCACGGATTGTAACCTTGCAGTTTGGGGGATCAAGGGTTGTTTTTTAGACAGTCCCTTGATATACTCGTCCCCCGGTGGAAGTGGAGCATCTTGTCCAAATAAGCTTTAGCTTTGGTTCTAATTCTATGCAAGGTGGTGAAAGTTTATAATCAATGAGGCAAATTGGTTTATTCTTGCTTAATTATGTGATCATTTTGTTTAGTTTCTTTCTCTTTTTTTTGTGTGGAGGTGGGTGATAACGTTTTGTTGCTCTGTGAAGGAGTGCATGATTTTGATTTTGTTGCTCTGTGAAGGAGTGCATGCAGATCATTGCTATGGAGTCTCTTAAGGCCCTTTATTGTTGGAGGGAGATTTGGCACCGGTAGGTCCGTACATCGCGAAAGGTGATGACTTGAAGTAATTGCCACCAGTAGGAGGATTGATGGGAGTGTTAAAAAACAAAAGAGGAAATTGTTGGGGATTCACAGAAATGTTTAAGGGTCAGTTGAATTGTGTGTGTGTGATTTGGCGTAGTTTTTTGCAGTCTTGAATTGCGTGACATATAGTTTCACTGAAAAGATTGCACAGTGGGAAAATGTCTACAAATGGGGCTGAGAGGATACGTAAACAAGGTCTCATCTCTATGCTTCGAACGATTGTTTTAAGGAGGTTATCTTTTGCTTTTCTGGGTAGAATTGTGGACTTGATCAGATTTCCTACTGCTTTGTTGTTGAAATGGATTTGTTGAACATTGACCATTTTATCTTGGTACTCGGTTGGTTTGCATAGTTTGCCGTTGATAGCTTTGTAGATTTCCATTAGCTTTGTTTTTTTTGTCAGTTTGAGGCGCAATGCTGGGATGGTTTTTTGGTTGCTAAAGCTGAGGGATTTGTTGTCGCTCATGTGGACAGGAGACCAGATATTTAGATTGTGTATTAGTTTTGGCTCGAGGTCAGTGGGAGTGATGTCTAGGTTTGGAGCAACATTGTGAGGTACAGCTAGGTATCTGTCCTTGTCTGTTAATAGTTTACAAATGAGTTTCGGGGGGGGTATTTGTGTGGATAGTGATGCACCAAAAGTCATGTTGCGCTGAGAATCAGATTTTTTTCCAAGAATGATATCCATCCAATCTTGCGGGATTTGTCTTTTCACTCGCTCGAGTGTTGTTCTTTCTTGTTGGGCTTTGCATTGTGTACTGTCCTTCTCTACTTCTGCTGGGATAGTAGGGAATGCCTCTGGGGAAAGTTGTTTGATTTGAATTTCTTGTTCGAGCATGAATTGTTCCCTCTCATCTTGGCCAAAAAGCTTGTTGTTTGCCTTCAGGAGGAATCTATTGAAAGCAGTATACTCCTCACCTAGTTCTTGCTTGAGCATTGCTGGGGGAAGAAACATGGAGTCTTACATGAGGAAGTTTGAGAGAATGGAGTGCCATCTTGTGTTAAGTACTTTTTCGAGTTTGAGGATATCTGGGTGTGACAAGAGGAAGTGACCCTTTTTGTAGAAGCTTTCTGACTTACTAGCCACATGTTTCCAAGTGCATTGGGTAAGGGTGAGGTATTTGTAGGCTCTAAGGGTGCTTTGTGCTTGTATTAGTGTGGTTGGCCAAAGTACACCTAGACATCCAATTCCTTGGGGGGATATGGCTCAGTTTTTGTTGACAAAGCGTACTTTTCCGCTTGTTTTGAGGCTGAGAGGAAATTCAGGATAGAGTTTTGGACTTTATTACGAGTTTCTTGTGATAAATGGAAGAGGTCAGAGTGTTGTAAGAACTTTGGAATGAGGTAAGACTTGAAGACCTCCATTTGCACCAATCCAGCAAGTCGAAGCTATATTGTCAATATCGGCAATTTAAATTCAAGACTTCAAATGCTCTAGCAAGAACCAGATGTCAAGAGTGACCTCAGACAATTTTTGTTGTGCTTGTGTAGAATCCATACCAGGTGGCCCATAGTTTCATGTGGCGGTATAGTATCCTGAATTGCATCGATGCTTTGATATGGTTCGGTTGACTTGACAATGCTAGACTTTTACAAAAACTACGCCTCGATGTTCTCAAAACTACGCCTCGATGTTCCGGGAGATTATCTCAAAGTGACCACTGAAAACGTGACGTTGCACACGTCGCTCAGTTAAATCACCAAAGACCCAACATATGCCACATTGTGATTCCAGTCGTTGTATATGTGCCCTCAACCTGTTTGACACTTGTCATTAAAGAAAAAAAACGTTAAAAAAAACCATCCAATGGTCTTAACTCCTCAAATATTCATTTTCTCCGAACCTCATCCCTGTGAACCACCCACGTGAGAAGATGTCTGGAACCTTCCTAGTAACACAACAGCTGACTAGGCGTTAGTGCCTGGTCAGACGGTGACAACAGTCATAGGTCGTGCACACGACGGCAAGAGTTTGGCTAGGAGACACAAGGCAAAGTGTCAAAATTCTTCAATAGCATTTGCAGAGAGAAATGAAAAATGACAGGTCCATGGCATAAGTTCCTACCGCGACGCACGGCAGGTGTCGCACGCAACAGTGCAATGTCTGCCCTAAAACCGACCCAAAACCACTGTTTTGGCCGAGACTTTGCGTAGACAAGTCAGAACCCTACGCCATCTGAACTTAAACATGCACAATCACAAGCCGGATGCTACGACTGGTCACATGCAAGCATCCGGCATCAAGAGGTGGACACACAATGCAAAAACATGCAAATCGGACCCATGGCCCGTCCACCGATAAACTCCTACGTATTACAGAAAAACTACAGAGGGTCCCATACAGCGTCCAGGACTCTGGGGTGGTCATTGGTCAGCTCCAACCTCGTAGTCCACCACCAGACAAAGCACTGGTGCCACCTGGGTTTGCATGAAAAGTCTGCACGGGCATTGACACGGCCGAGTGGTCACATTAAAGTATACAAGTCAACAGGAACATCACAAATCACAACACTCCCCCATGACCCGATGGTACGCATGTCAATACACGTGCAGCACTGAAACAATTGCAACAACGAGTTCAGAAACCAGTCATTACACAGACACACACACACCCTGCACTCAACCACTCTTAGACAAGGAACGGCGTCCAACATAATGGATGGCCACCAGAAACTTCCCGCGCGCCAGTGTCTTTGTCAAGAAATCAGCACGCTGCAGGTCAATGCCGACCCTTATGACGGAGATCCCGTTTCGCTCCACCAAATCATGCACAAAGTGATGTTCAACCGGAATGTGCTTTGTGCGGGCATGAAAGACACCAGAGTTCTCTCTAATGGCAAGAGAACTCTGGGTGTCGTAGCGAAGCACAATGGCAGGCACTGATTGACCCAGCTCAAGGAACACGCATTGCAGGCACACTGCCTCTGTAGCCCGTACACCCAGAGCGACATACCCTACCTTTAACAAGCTATGTGCAATACATCCTTGCTTTCCACTACGCTAGGAAACAACGATACCACCAAGCAGGAACGCGTAACAGGTGCGACTGCATCCATCTGGACTCCAGGCCCAGACGTCGTCAGTGTAGCTGTTAAGAACCACCAAACAAGCCGGCGAAAGCAGAGTCCGAGGTACGGTGTGGAGGCCACATACCGCACCACTCTCATAGCTACATGAAGGGCTCTAGCACGTGGAGCCTACAAGAATTGTGCAAGAAGGTTGACGAGAAAAGAAATGTCGGGGCGTGTGGTAATGGCCAGGTACATCAGAGATACGATGAGGCAGAGGTACAAGGTCACATCCACCGTCTCCCCTAGCTGTGAGGGATCATCCACTGGCATCCTACCCGTCAGTTGGGAGAGGTGTGGAGGCCATGGGAACTACACCAAGGAGGTCATTGAAGCACTACCCCACAACGCATGCGTATCGAGCCTGATGCAGCAAAAGTGTCCAACGTCTGCGGTCTTGCATGATCTCCATGCCAAGAAATACCAGTATAAGACCAAGATCTTTCTTCTTCTAGGCAGTCAGGAGGAACGCCTTGGCCTCCTTCACAGCCTCCATGGAAGGAGACACCATCACAAGGTCGTCTAGATAGACCAGGATGGCGGTGAACCGCCCAGGCGTCCGTCAGATAAAGAGAGAGGGATCAACCTGGCTCTATACATATCTCGCATGAGTGAGGGTGCTAGTAATCTCCTGGTTCCAACACCAAGGAGACTTCTTGAGGTCATACAAGGACTTGCGCAATCGCCACACCTTGTCACCATCCTCAAAGCCTTGTGGCTGGGCCACGTAAACCTCCTCATCTGGAGAGCTATGGAGGAATGCATTGTTCACATCAATCTGGTGCAGTTCCCAATCATGCTGAGCCAAAATACCAAACAGAGCACTAACTGAGATCATGCGGCCAACAGGGGCAAAACTGTTAGTGTAATTGATGCCCTCAATCTGAGAATAGCCCTTGACGACCAAGCGAGCCTTGTGGCATTCCAGTGAGCTATCCGGCTTTACTTTCTTACAAAAACCCACTTGACCTTAATAGCCTTCCTTCTGGGTGGAAGGTCGACTAGCTCGTAAACTTCGTGCTCTCGGATGGAAAAAAGCTCATCCTCACAGGCAGCCAGCTAGGCGTCTGTATCCTTTGATGAGAGAGCTTCCCTCAGTGTGTCCGGATCAGGTGCCATCGAGGGTGAGCTCTGAGTGGTAAGTGCACATGCCTAAGAGATGGGCGTAATGACCACGAGGTCAACAATTGCATCACAAGTGAGACGAAACTTGCGGGTGACCAGATCGTGCCCTACAGGGCACGCAAGATGTATCTTTGTGTGATCTACGCAGACACCCAAGCCTAGGGCCCTTGTGCCGCGATCACCGCTCTCAACGATGCGAGTGGGATGCCTGGGTGCGGGATCTAACTCCTAATGGAATCCGGATACCAACGGTCAAAGATGACCACTGGGCTCACGCGAATAACCTGGACTCGAGGAGCTCACCTCAGGCTTAGAGACAGGCACGACCACATTTGGTGAGGACTGATGCAAAGGGGAAGGTGATGCAGTGTGAGGAGATGCTGGTGAAATGATGGGAGACTCATGACTTGGCGTGGCAGCACGAGCAGGAGTGGAGGCACGACCATGCACAGAGGCGAGAGTAATGGTGGACATGGATACAGACTCATGGGTGCCTATGGGGTGCGAGTGAGCAAGGGTAGAAACTAGCTGGGCTGGAAAGGTCTTTGGGCCGACAGCGATGATTGTTGGGTCATCAAGAGCCAGAGATCGAGAAGTAGAGGGGACTTGAACGAACACATCAATGGGAAGAGAGGTGCTCGCAGGTCTAGACTCTCCCATCCGTCGAGAAGCCTCACACGTAGGAACGTGCGTGATGGACATCAACATGATCAAGGTCAGGTCACGAGAGGTGAGAGACTCACAAAAGAATGTGTTGTAGTACTCAACGATGCGGCGACATGCGAGGTCCCTGAAACGCCAGGCCTTCAACCGCCAGGAGATGCCCACGAAAGCACACCAGCGACCCCGCAGGGAGACCATGGACCCCTGATGGTCCTCGGTGTGCCACACAAAAGCCACAGATCCCAGACACAAGCAAGATGTAGGTCGGGACAGTGGCCAAACCAGAGCTCGTACAGTGTAACGTGGTCCAGAAGGGGACCGTGCTGGAGGCGGTTCTGGAACCACGTCATGTAAGCGAATCCTTCAAAAGCGAAGGACTCTGGAAGACCGCACTCAAACCGCATAGCACGAACCACATCCTCCATGGTACGGTCCTAGCGCTCAGAGACACCGTTTTGCTGAGGAATAGCAGGAGCGGAGACCTGGTGGAAAACCCCATGCTCTACAAAGAAACTGTCCGTCTTGCCGAGAAACCCACCACCGTGAACTGAACGGAAGGTGTGCAGCGTGTGGCTAGATTGACGCTCAGCCATCACTAGCTAGAGGCGAACCACGAGAGTGGCGTCACTCTTGTGGCGTAGGCCGTAGACCCTCCACATCCGGGTGGAGTCATCATTCAGTGTCAGGACATAATGACCCTGATCGGACAAACACTTGACAATATGAGGACCGAGAAGGTCCGAATGGACTAAGTCGAGGGGGCAAAGTGCTCGAGAACAGGAGTCAGGGTAGGTGCAGCGATGAAGCTCACCAAGAGCGCAGAACAAATAGTCGGTCTGGGGCGGCCTCTAGAAAAAGCCGTGTCAAGACTGATTGCGGGCTGTGTCCGAATGAGCTTCGACATAGTGTTAGAGCCCACATGACACAGGCGATAATGCATAGGTCGTTGGTGCTCTACAGATAGAAAAAAAGTGATAAACACACAAGCAGGAGGAGAAGGGGACCAAGAAGAAGAAGAAATCCAAAAGACACGATATAGATCATCCACAACAAAGTCACGATGGACAATGGTATGAGTATCGACATCTGTCACAGTCGCGGAGTCTGCAGTGTGCTCCACAGAGAGTCCCATCAATGTGCATAAGCACACAAACAACAATCTGAGCTCAAGGTCAGGCACAAAGAGCACATCGGAAAGATACAGGGGGCCAGAAGGACAATCAAATCACCCAACCCCAACACCCTGGACCGGGAGCGACTGACCAGAGCCTGTACGAATGGAGCGGACAGACGCAACAGGACCAACAAGAACGAAGCCACTACAATGACAGGTCATGTGATGAGTGGCACCAGAATCTATGATCCAAGTGCCACCGGGATCATGACTGGATGACGTCACTGTACAACGGACAATGGAACAATCGGCCTTAGATGGGCGCTGAGCATCAGGTGAGGAGAACCGACAAAGGGCCCACAGGTGAAACTCACGAATCTATTCGGTACTGACAGGCCCATCATCATCACATGCCAGTTGTGCCCCCCCACACGATTCATCACTAGCTACGAGAACAGACAAAAAAACAGTTTGTGAACCACCCGGCGGTGACGACACACTCGCACCTCCCTGAAAGTGAAGTGCTAGAAGATGATGGAGTTGGGCTATGGTGCGATCACAAGGGTCCGAGTCGCCACTGCTTGTCGGTGGGGAAGCGGGAACTGTTGTGGTCATTATCGCCACACGAGAAGAAGATGTGTAGCTCGACGCACACTACTGTGCGTGTGCAACCTGAAGAACGCGAGTGATCCGTGCCCAGTTGAGCGGCTATTGGCACTCAGTGTAGTAATGAGCATCTCCACAGATGTAGTAATGAATGGTACGTCCACTGCTACCGCCCGATGGTTGTTGCTGCTGCGAATGCTGCTGGCCCGAACCACGCCTTTTCTTGCCCTTCTTCCCTTGTGCCGCTATTGCCACACCCTATGTCTGAGGTGAGGCAATTGGGGTGGAAGGGGAAGAGGAGGATGTACCGGAGGATGGAGAAGTGGACTGCAAGAGGGGCGTCGATGGCGACGCGATGACCGCTGCAGCAAGGGGACTCTCCTGATGGGCCATCGCTGCCTCATTGGCGGAATTCACCTGGAGGAAAAGCTGATGCGCCCAAGGAAGAAGCTGGAGGGAGGTGGAGAAAAGCTCGAGCACGGCATCACTGTATCTTGAGAAGATGTCTGCGTGCTTGAGGTGAACTCCGATCATGAGCGTGCGAAGCGCCCACAGCTGTGTACCTCCTAAGGTCCCAATGCGTGTTTAGATGCGCATGGCTTGCCGCCAGTAATCAGCTCCGGGCTCGGCAGGTTCCTGGCAAAGGGAGTGGAAGGCACGAATGTGAGCTGCATGGGTAGCATGCATCTCTGCAGTAAGGAGGGACAAAGATAGGTACCAACCCCAACGTGGATCAGCATCCGCGCCTGTATAGGCCTCTCCAAGAAAGGGGCAAAAGTCCACGACAATCTCGCGTGGCATGGCGTAAATGAGTCCCTGCATGACCCTAGCCGCTGTCAGCACTTGAGCGCGATCCATAACCTTGTACGGACTGTGACAGTAGGGCCAGATTCCCTCTAAAGTGTCCCAGACCTGGAAAAGAGTCTCCTAGCACTCAAAGCCGTCCTTGCCGACATATCGTGGGGGCGTTGCCTCGAAGTCCTAGGGTTGTCGCTCTGTAGGGAGAGCGACCATAGACTGCGAAGGACGAGGGATGAGGAAAACAATAGGACGAGGGAAGTCACCAAGGTAGGGATCAGGTGAGGATCGGATGCCAGATGTCTGTGGGGCCCAAGAACTCCTCTGAAGCTAGCGGAGACGCTCCTGAAGCATGTGAATCTTGCTCTCGTGAGTGTCATCCTCCATACTGAGCATTTATGGGTCCTCATCCCAAGGATCAAGAGGTGGTGGGTCGCATCCTACTACTGTCTCTGGTGGAGATGTTGACTGCTGTGCAGAAGGTACAACACCGCCGACTCCCTCAGCGGTCTGCTGTGGGGCCGTGGACGGACCGCGAAGAAGCTAAGTGAGCGTACGGATGACGTCAATCTGCTCCTACTACAAGCGACACATCTTATCCTGCAAACTTCGCAGGTCCTCAATAGCTTGCAAGCGTGGGCGCATGAACCCTGAGGAGAAGGAAGAGGGATCGAGTGGTCCTTCGCCCTTGTCACAGGTCGGAGCCATGTCAACGCTTTCTATGGACCGGTATATTAAACCGGTCGTATTGCCAAACCGGCTATGGTAGTTGACAAGTTGAAATGATGGCAACTTTTGACTTTCCGACACAAAAAATTGACAAGTGTTGATGTCAGCAGCAGTTTGCTGACATTAGCATGCACCTGACGACGTCAGCAAGAAAGATGTTGACTTACGCACCTTTTCCCTCTTAATCTTCTTAACAATCCTTGTGGTTGTTGGGCGGCTACTCTGTAGCAGTCGCGCGGAAGCTACGTGAAAGCTCCGCAACAGCTTCTGCTCGGCTATTACTGCTACTATGCCTGCGCCTGCAACAGCAATCGCGCAGCAGCTTGCACATCTGTGGAAGCAGCCATGCGCTTCTACTACTGCCACGGATGTTGCCGCTGGTCCTGCTGCACGCTACTACAGCTAAGGCCAGCAACTATTGTGCGCTGCTATTGATGCACGCAAATGCTACGTTGCTTCTCTGTTAGGTTGCTACTGCTGCTGCTCAATGTTGCTGCTGTTGCGCGCTGATGCTTGCTGCTCTTGCTTGCTGCTCACTGCCCCTACCTCGCTGCTCGCTGCTTCTTGCTACTACTACTACCCGTTGCTGCCTGTTGTAGCTGTCTCGTGCTGTTGCTGCTACCAGCGCCGATGCCAGCAACTGCCTGCGGCTTCCATCTACTGTGGTTGCCGCCTGCTGCTACTGTTGCTTCTGCTAGCGACTGCTACTAATGCAATTTCATGTGCTAAAGGCGGGTGGCGTCAGCTGTAGTCGGGTGGCGTCGACAGATTTCAGTGAATCAGCTGCAATGGTGACACTTAGTGCTGCTGCTCTGTTGCATCTCTGCTACGCAACTCAGCGAGAACTATCTTGCTGCTCTGATACCATGACAAGATGCGTGGGAGCTTCTTAGAAACACAACCGCTTACTAGGCGTCAGTGCCTGGTGAGACTGTGCCGATAGTCACAGGCTGTGCACACGACGGCAAGGGTTTGGCTAGGAGACACAAGGCAAAGTGTCGGAATGCTTCAATAGCATTTGTAGAGAGAAATGACAAATGTCAGGTCCATGGCATAAGTACCTGCCGCGGCACACAGCAAGTGTCACACATGGCAGTGCAAGGTTTGTCCGAAAACCGGCCCAAAACCAATGTTTTGGCCGTAACTCAGCGTAGACAAGTCAGAACGCTACGCTGTCTGAACCTAAACGTGCAAAATCATAAGTCAAACGCTACGACTGGGCACATGCATGCATTTGGCATTAAGTGGTGGACACACAATGCAAAAACATGCAAATCGGGCCCACGGCCAGTCCACCGATAAACTCCTACGTGCTACAGAAAAACTACAGAGGGTTCTTGACAACGTCTTCGACTCTGGGGCGGTTGTTGGTCTGCTCCAACCTAGTAGTCCACCACCCGACGACGCACTGATGCCACCTGGGTTCGCATCAAGGATCTGCACGGGCATGGACACGGCATAGACAGCTGTATAGGTCGACAGGAACATCACAAATCACAACACCATGGCCTGTTTGGCACAATAAAGACCATGTTCGCAATGCCACCACCAATAAGTTATCAAGCATTGCTCCATCACTCACCTTCATTTCCTCCAAAAAAAAATAATTTAGGAATTTCATGTGGAAAAGTTAATCTCCTCCTTGCCCCCCTCAATATCGTGCACAATATGTTGACTCCCCCTTCGTTCAACACGAGAGGTAGGATTCAAGCACAAAATTCATCAAAACCGTATTTAAGCTCAGTATATAATCATTTATATATGATAAAGATGTTTTATATTGTTTTTTCCTGTTTGTTTTGAATCAACAACTCATGAAAGGTACGACACGCCTAATCTCCATCGAGTCTAAATTCATCTGTAAAAATTGAATTTTTTAATTGGAAATTATGGGGCATAAACTTCATTCTGGGACGGTTTTCAACTTTTTCCTCTGGTTGATCAACCCACACTTCAATCCCTCCTAGCTTTTCGCCTCCTGGGTTCAAGTTTCAGCTCCAGGCTTCCTTTTCTCTTAGGAAGCCCCCACGGACCAGTGTTGGCAAGAACTAATTTCCATGACGGCATCACGCTCATGTTGCGGCGATGTGATCTGTCGTCGTGCACTTGGCCGCCATGTCGCAGCACGCCTGACAAGCCGGGCGGATCGCACTCGTCAACAGCGCGGGTTCCTTCCTGGCCCTGCTCTGGTCCTGGGAAAGAGAAAGGGAGAGCTAGAGCCGGCATGGGACAGGTCAGCCTCTGCGACGCCTGGCAGCTTGTGGCTTGAAGCTCTGGCAGAGATGGGTGCGTTGCGTCGCACCAGCTTGAGGTAGAGGCTTTGTTGTGCCGTAAGCCAAATGCGTCTAACGGTCCCGCGAGTGGGAAAGACTGATCGAGCCCGGAGCAGTTCATTTGCCCGGGAAGAGAGTTTCTTGTTGCCCCCTTCAGGACCGTTCTCTTCCGGCGCAGCCAATCGCTCGTGGCAGCTGCCGTCACTACAGTTGGCCACCCAACGCACAACAGTGCCGTGGCGTGCCGTGGCGTGCCGCAGCTGCTGCTGCTGCTGCAGTAGGCAGTTGACCGACGGATCCCATCTTCCCACCTCGTGCTCGACTCTCACCTCGACTTCGACGGCGAATCCGATCCTCATCCGATGAAATCTCCTCTGGACCATGGGCGAGAGGAACATTTTCGTCGCACGCAGTCTGGGAGCATGCGAGTGGCAGCCACCGCCGTCCGCAGTCTCCGCAGAACCCCCCTCTCAGGCCCTCTCCCCTTCCCTGCAGGCGCACCTCCGCCCAGGCGAAATCATCCAGTGCATCGCCGTTTCTCCTCTGCGCGCCTTCCGTGGCACTCACAGGGGAGGTGACCCCCAGAGGGTAGGCGCAGACGCGCAGGGGACGTATGCGGAGGAGAAATGGAGCGCAGCAGGAGCCCATGGGGCAGCGGGCACGGCGCCAGGCGAAGTCTTCGGGCATGCAGCGACTCAGGGAAGGAGGGAGGGAGGGAACGGGGCTGCTCAGGCGATGAGGGAGAGGGATATGCTCCTGGGAAGGGAAGAAGGCGAAGGTGGGAATGGACAAAGCATGGGGAGAGGGGAGGAAGGCAAAGGCATTCAGGGCAGGAGGGCCAAGGAAGGAGGGTCGCCACGCGGGACAGGCACAAGGAGGCAGCACGCCAGCAGTAGAAGTTCGCTACTCTTCATAGGCACATCTTTTGGAAGAGTTTTACTTCTCGTCGTGCCTGGAGGGGAGGCGTTCAGAGGACATGGGGAGCGGACAGGGACATCGTCCGGAGCGGCAGGATCTGTTTCTGCTGCTGCTGCCTCCCCTGCTGCAGCGGCAGATACCTCTAGCAGCAACAGCAGTGCCAGTGAAGTGCCAGGCCAGGCCAACGCGGGAGTCGGCAGCGAGAGCAGCAGGTCCGGTGCTAGCCGCACTGCTGCAATTAGTTCTGGCAGCGGTGGTCGTGTTGGAGGTGGTGGCAGTGGCAGTGGCAGTGGCAGTGGCGGTGCCACTTCTGCGCTCAGTGTCTTCCTTCCTCCCACGGCAATGTCCCCGGCATCGTCGTCCTGCAGCTCGCCGAGGTCCGCCGCGGGCGGGGCAGGGGAGGTCGGCGAGGTTTTCCGGAGGGAGCCGCGGTCTGGAGGTCCTGGGAGCGTCGACAGCCTCAGCCAGAACTCGTCGCAGTCGGAGCTGTCCGCATACCGGGGTGTTCCCGGAAGGTCTCACCTTGGAGACGTGCAGCAGCACCAGCAGCAGAAGCAGCAGCAGCAGCTGCTGCTGCACGCTGCTGTTGCGGCCGAGTGTCAGGTGAGCGGGAACGGCAGCAGGGCTGCAGGCAGCAGTGCGGGTCGGCGGGCTGTGGATGCTGTGGAGGTGCTGCACGAGGTGCGGGCAGTTGCGGTGTTGTGCGAGGGGATGGCGCGTCTAGTGATGGTGGAGGAGGAGGAGAAGGAGGAGGAGGAGGGCGGAGAGAGTGGAGAGGAGGGACCACAAAACAGTGGAAGGGAGGAGGAAGCCGGAGGGAAAAAGGCGATGCGCGTCGTACAGGGTGCGCATGGCAAGGGTCAGTCTGTGTGGAGGCTGCATGTGGGGCTGCCAGTGGGCCCACCGTCTGGCACGTTTGTCATTGCACGGTGCATGAAGATGCTGGAGAGGTCCTCCCTCACCGGCAAGTCAGAAGCAGTTAGCTCAAGAGGCGGGGAGGAGCAGGACGGGTGGAGAGTGGGAACGGAGAGGGAAAGTGGCACGGACAAGGCAGGTCACGTCCAATCCACCCTTCGGTGTGGTCTTGCGATCGCTCTCAGGCGGAAGCTCTTGCTCTTTCAGCTGTTGAGGGAGTCTCCAGTGCAGGCTGGCGATCCATCGGGGCACCGAGGCATCGCAGGGGCTGGTGCCACCGCTGGTTCCACCGCTGCTGCTGCTGCTACTGCTGGTGGTGCACCGGAGTTGTCCGCGCGTGACCAGCAGCAGCGGCAGCAAGAGCAAACACAAACCGCTGCCGCCTCCGCCCCCGCCTCTTCCAGTGCAGGTTTCAGCCTGTGGGGGAGCTGGCGCGGCCCTGAAAGCAGAACGGCCCAGTGGCCAACAGTACCTGCTCCAGACGTATCGCTGCTGAAGGAGATTCCGTTGCCTCTTGGGCCCACTGCTGGGACGACAGGAAGCGGCAGCGGGGGAGCAGGGAGGGGCGTGGAGGACATTCCTGTGAGCCTGGCTTGGCTGGGAAGCTCTTTGATCTTGGGCACGCCCAGTCAGTACGTGCACGTGTCTGTGGACACCGGGCAGAGCCTGCAGCTGTTTGCGATCCAGCCTCAGCCTCAGCCTCAGCCTCGAGTGGCGGGTGCCGGGGGCTCAGATAAGGGGGGCGTGGGGACGAGGGAAGGGGCGGCGGAGGATCATCGGAGAGCAGGCGCGATTGTGATGGGCGTCTGGCTGCCACGGGAGGGAGAGCCCGGGAGGGGCAGGGAGGGGAGGGAGGAGGTTGGAGTGCAGATTGCGGGCGCTTTGGGCGAGCAAAGTGAACGTGGCGATGCCGCAGCTGTGGGGGAGGAGTTGTTGGAGGCAGTGTTCCAGGAGCTCGAGAAGGGGGGTGAGGGCGAATGTGAGGGCACTGATGGCCTGTCAAGGCTACGAAGCCGGAAGACGGAGGGGGTGGGTCGCCCGTCGGGGGTCAGCAGCATCGCTCCGCCGGGCGCCTCAGCGGGCTCCGATTTGGGCGCAGCAGATTTGGAGGAGGGGGATGGCGAGGACGAGGTGGGAGCGGTGGTGGTGATGGAGAATGTCGGTGTCGTGGTCGACGTCAAGGGGCACCCCAGGGGCAATCCCCTGCTCTTCTCCCACCCGCCCTGCAGCCTTGCCTTTTCCCGACCTTACATCCTCGCTCTGGTCCACAACCCCGGGAACAGCACGAGCGGCGCGGGAGGGATCGAAGTGTTCCAGGCTGGAGGGTCGGGGACCCGGCTACAGTCGCTGACTCTGATTTCGCCGCTGGGCCGGGGTTTGAACCCGGGCTTTCAGGGTAGCCAAGCGATGGGGCGCCAGGGGGGTTCCTTGCTGGGGATGGCAGCGGAGGGGTTGCTGTCGCGACGGCAGGCCTCGGAACCAGGGAGGGGCGATTGGGGCTCGTTTGGTCTAGGGTTTGGAGGTCTTGGCGCCAGGGGGCAGCTCGGGGACACTTCTAGAGGAAGAGAAAGGAGTGCAAGAGAAAGCGCTGGAGCGCAGGCTAAAGCAAGCATGATTTGTGGCAGTGCGGTGCGGCAAGCATCTGCTGCGGCGGCAGCTTCAAGTGCTTTTGAGGTGCGAGAAATTTGGCCCCAGAGTGATGTTGTGCCTTGTCGTTGCTCACACTGCCGTCAGGTCAATGTGGTGTGTGGGGATGGTGCACTTACTGCTTCCTGTGCCCCACCCCTCCAGCAATGTTGTCGCTTTGTGTCGTGTGCCCACTACTGCCTTGGCGACTCTTAACTTTGATAGTTTACTCTTTGCTGGTTTTGTGATCCTTGGTTTTGTTTGGAAAGTACCGGTTTTAAATTGTTTTCTGTTGGATTTGTTCACAGCGTGCATGGTGGACCCTTGATTTCGGCGACAGGTAGTCGATTCTTTCTTGTGATTGTAACTTTCGGCCAGCCGGGTTTTAGGACAGCGGGACAGCAGGCCAGCAGTGCAGTGACATCAGCGGGCTAGCGGGGCAGGGAGAGAGTGGGAGAGTGTGCCAGCAAGGCAGCCGGTGTGCTCTCCAGCCTTCGAATGTTTGCACGTTTGCGCTGCACACGCGAGTGTGGAAGTGCAAAAACAGGACACAGATTCGTCGAAACCATTCTCTTGCCAGAATGACCTACGCCCAAATCGACAGGGCATGGCAACCAAATAGCAAGGTATCTTGCACCCAGAACACCAAAATGTCTAGCTAGGCTCTTGCATTTGGTGAATGCATACGGAATTTTGTTTTCTGTATCTTTTATATTTAACAATAGTGAAAATTCTGGTGCAATCCGTTTAGAGGATAAACCATGAATATTGAAATCATGAAGCAGCAGGGTACTGCCTTTGCTTATGCGACAACATCAGACGTAGCGTCTGATGTTGATGTTGCATTTACTGCGCACCTTGTCTTTGATGCTGCTGCTGCCGCCGCTGCTGCTGCTGTTGCCGCTGCTGCTGCTGCCTCTCATGTTTCTGCTGCTAGTGCTGTTCTTGATGCTGCTGATATCGCCAATGATGTTGGTTCTGCAAATGCTGCTGCTGCTGCTGCTGCTGCTGCGGCTGGTGGCACTGCTGCTAGTGCTGGTGGTGCTGGTGGTGTTGGTTGTGCATGTGGTGGTGCTGCTGGTGATTTCAGTGCCGCTGCTCTTCCCGCGAATGCTGATGCTGGTTTTTTGAGTGCTCCTGCTGGTGCTGGTGCAGTTGTTGCCGATAACTCTGCTGCTGCTGTTGCCGCATGGGATTCCGCGCATGGTCAGCTGTACAAATGTTTTCTGTTCTGCCTGCGTGACAGTGAACTTGTGACGTAGCCAACTTGCCTGGACCCTTGCTTGGTGCCATTGCATCTACTCCACTCGATTGTGCGTGCTATGCCAGACACAGCTCGTACAGCTTCTTCAGACGCCAGTCACCTCCCCTTCTCTGTCGTCGGCATCGCTGCCCCTGCGGCTGCCAATGTATGTTTGTTGCTCGCTGTCTCTGACTCTGTCCGTACGCTGACCCTGCCCTGCCATGCTCAGGCGTGGAGTGTGGCGCGCATCCCAATTCAGGAGCAAGCGCGGCAGCTGCTGCGGCAGGGCAGGCTGCAGGAGGCCCTCGACGTGGCTGCAGAGGAAGACGAGGAAGACGCAGAGGATGAAGAAGATGGGGAAGAGGAAGGGGTGGCGGTGGGACCGGCAGGGAGCACGGAGGAGGGCACCAGATCGTCAGAGGCGAGCCAGACGGATGGTGGGAAACCGGGTGCAAGAGCAGCAAGGCTGCATGCCGAGGGTCTCTCTAAGAAGATCTCAGTGGAGGAGGCTGGAGTGCGACCGTGGCTACCACCTGCCTCCCTTGGAGGAGGGAGGAGGGCATGGAGTGGTCGACGCGTGCGGAGAGTGATGGAGGCGCATGCGCAGGTGGGGCTACTTCTGATGGGGGGCCTGGAGTTTGAGCGTGCGGTGGACCACCTTCTGCAGGCGGGCGTGGCCTTCGGTGCTGCGGAGCTGTTTGCGCTCTTCCCGCACCTCTCATCCAGGTGGCGCTCTCTGGTTGGTGCCGTGTTAGGGCTCTGGTCTCTATGGATTTATGAGTCTTGTGGCTTGCGGTTTGAGCATGCTAGTGGACGGCACATGTTGTGCCCTGTCACGTTATGCCATGTCGTGCCTTGTCACGTTGTGTTTTGTTGTGCTGTGTCTTGCCATGCCATGCTGTGCCGTGCCGTGCCTTGCTGCGCTACGCCACGCTGTGCCATGCTGTGCCGCGCCGCGTCGTGCCGTGCCATGGTGTGCTGTGCCATGCTGCGCCGAGCCGTGCTGTGCCGTGCCATGCCATGCAGGCTGGGCCATCCTTTCTTGTCATTTAGTGTCAAATTGTGTCGTGTCGTGTGTCATGTCATGTCATGTCATGTCATGCCATGCCATGCGATGCCATGCCATGTTATAATGTTTCATGTCATATCCTATTATGTCATGTAGACTTGGGCCGTTTTTTACCAAAAACCAGTTTTTGCCGGTTTTTGGAACTGGAAAACTGGTTATAAACCGAACCAAACAACCCCCTAGTTTTTGGTTCCATTTGCATGCTAAATTGGTTGAACCCTTCATGAAGAAGTTTTTGAAGGGGGCATTTCCAGGCACAGTGCTTGCTCGTTTTCCTGTTTTTGCCGGTTTTGGGTTCGATTAGGTTCGGGTTCAGAGCTAAAGTAAGAAAATTTGGAAAACAAAGTGGAACTGAGGCACAACCGGAAAGACCTGTTTTGATTTCAGTTTATGTTCAATGTGATGTGATGTCTGTCTGAAAGAAGGTGGAACTTCTGAATGAGTGATTGATGAATGAGCCCAAGTGGGCTGATATACTCAGGACAGAGAGGGGACTGATCTGCCACCTAGGCACACTGCAACAATCTCTAATCTGCCACCTAGGCGGATTCTTGCAATCCATGTTGCTGACATGTTAGATTGCATATCTGACTGCAATCACAATAAAACTGTGATCGTAGTCAGGGAGAGCTGAACTGGACTTCTCATAATTAAGTGGCCTAGTGAAGACCACTGGGCCACAGTCAGACACACCCCCTAGAAGCCCAGAAGGCTCATAACGTCTCCCGAAGGGGCATGGAGTCCAAGACGAGTCAATAGCTTTTGATGTTGTTCACGAGGTAGCGCCTTGGTGAAGATGTCGGCAATGTTGTCATGAGAAGTGACATGACGAACCAGAAGTTCACCAGCTTGTACGAGCTCACGTATGAAGAAGTAGCGAAGCTCGTTGTGTTTGGTTCGTGAGTGATAAACAGGGTCTTTCGTGAGTGCGATGGTGCTTAGATTGTCGCACCATAAGAGCGGTGTAGGTTGTGGGTGTCCAAGTTCGTAGAGCAAGTGGCGAAGCCACTTTGCCTCTTGTGCAGCCATGGTGCCGGCATACAATTCTGCTTCACACGACGAGAGAGAGACTGAGGAGGAGCGGGTGGAGCGCCAACTGATGAGTCCTGAACCAAGGCGGAAAGCATAGCCTTGAGTGGAGCGGCGATCAGCTTGATCGTCTGCCCAGGAAGAGTCGGCTTGGTCACGACGCACCTCCATGCCGAGGTACTGAGTGAGTTCACCGAGGTCTTTCATTTGAAAGCATTGCATGAGTGCCTCTTTGAGGGCAGTGAGCTCATCAAGGTTGTCTGATGCAAGCGTCATGTCGTCAACGTATGCAAGAATGTAGCAACCGGATGTGGATTTGCGAAGGAAGAGACTTGCATCAAATTGGGATGGATGAAAGCCAAGGTTGATGAGAGTATTTCGAAGCTTTGCATGCCACTCTCGGGGTAACTGCTTCAGGCCATAGACTGGCCGTTGGAGGCGCCAAACGTTGTTTGGAGAGGACGGGTGGTAGCCCTTCGGACACTCAAGGTAGATGGTCTCATGAAGATCGCCTTGGAGAAAGACAGTTGATACATCCATGGCATGCAACTCCATATCGCGTGATGCAGCGATGTGGAGGAGAGCTCTGAATGTAGTTAACTTGGCTGTTGGAGAGTAAGTTTCGAAGAAGTCGATGCCTTTCTTTTAAGAGTACCCCTTTGCGACGTAGCGCGCTTTGAACTCGACAGGTTTGCTGAGAAACATTTTCACGCGGAAGAGCCACATTCCTTTGACGACGTTTGTTGTGGAGGGTCTTGGCTCCTCAATGTAGGTGTTGGTCGCTTGAAATGCATGGAGCTCACTCTCGATTGCTCTTTTCCACTCCTTTGCATGTGGACCAGCCATGGCTTCTTCAAAAGTGGTTGGCACTGGAATCTGTTGCTGTTTGTGAACTGTGGTGCTGAGAATGGCGTGTTGGTTGGTGCGTGGAGCGCGAGGGAGGCGAGGGAGACTGGTGTGTGTGAGGTCAGATGCCGAAGGACCAATGGCAAGCCAGCAAGGGAGGGGAGTGTGTGTAGAGAGCATGTTTACAACCTCTTCTTGTCTATCTTCTTGAAGAGCAAGATCACCCCCTGAAGGTAGACGAGGAAGAGAGGGACAAGATGAAGACCCATGGGAGCGGAGTAGCTGTTTGGCAAGGATGCGTTCAGAACGTCGCAGTGTGGGGGGAGGTGGAGGGGAGGAGGAGGGAGAGAGTTGAGGAGGCGGAGGCGGAGGCGGAGGTGGAGGCGGAGTTGGAGGAGCAGATGAGGGGGAGGAGTCTACGGGAGATGGACGGAGAGAGGGTGGAAGAGAGAAATCAGAGGAGGGCAGGTTGGGAAGAGTGGGAGGGGGGAAGAGAGGAAGCGGAGGAGGTGGGGGTGGAGCAGCTGCAGATGTGGACGAAAGTGGAGTGGAAGGGTCATTAGTTGGAGGCGTTGAAGGGGCATGGGAAAGGGGAGGGGAGGATGATGGTGAGGAGACTTGTGGCAAGGTGGAGGGAGAGAGGCTGAAGTGCACCCAGTCAAGGGGCGGGGGGTCGGAATGTTGGTGGAGAAAATAGGGACGGGTTTCGTCGAAGCAAACGTCCACACTGCACATCTCTTGGCCGGTTGTAGGGTCAAGGAAAAGATACCCAGGAGAGTGTGACGCAAAGTCGAGAAAGACGCACGGAACAGCTTTAGGATCGATCTTGGACGTGTTTCGTTGAGAGCGTTGTCGTTTGTTGAGAAGGACATAAGCCGTGGAACCCCAAACACGAAGGTTGCAGACGTTGGGTTTGGACCCTGTCCATGCTTCCGCGGGAGTGCTGTTGGCAAGGAGAGAGGAGGGGTAGAAATTGTGCACGTGTGAAGCATAGAGGAGAGCGTACGTCCAGTAGTCGCGAGGGGCGGCTGCATGGGCAAGAAGGGTGCGGACGATGTTGAGAAGGGTCTGGTTACGACGTTCAGCCACTCCGTTTTGTTCAGGAGATTCTGGGACCGTCACTTGGTGATCAATGCCGCGGCTGGCGCAGTAATTTGCGAGAAGATGGGACAGAAATTCACCGCCACGATCGGACCACAGACGACCGATGGAGCGGCCAAACCGGGCAGAAGCTTGGTTGGCCCAAGTAATGAAGGCAGTGTGGGCGTCAGATTTGGAGCGGAGAGGGATGGCCACGCCAAACCGAGAGTGATCGTCGACAATCGTGAGAAAGAACGAGTGGTTCGTGCGGGACACGGGGCGAATGGGACCGACAAGATCAAGGTGGACAATGTCGAGAGGCCTAGGAGCACGAGAAGGCTTGGGAGGGTGAGGAGCCGCACGAAGTTTGCCTTGAATGCAAGCGGTACAAGGTGGTGCAGCCAGAGGTGGGAGAGGAGGAAGCTGCGGAAGTCCAAGGACCATGTTGTGAGAGGATAGTTTCTGCAAAGCGGTGAAATTGGGGTGACAAAGACGATGATGATGGAGGATGAGAGGGTGGGAGAGATTGCGGCATGGACAAGCAACGGCGGTGGTTGTCGTGAGTGCATGTGAAGAAGGATGCGGGATGCGAGGCACACGGATGCGGTANAAGGGTCTGGTTACGACGTTCAGCCACTCCGTTTTGTTCAGGAGATTCTGGGACCGTCACTTGGTGATCAATGCCGCGGCTGGCGCAGTAATTTGCGAGAAGATGGGACAGAAATTCACCGCCACGATCGGACCACAGACGACCGATGGAGCGGCCAAACCGGGCAGAAGCTTGGTTGGCCCAAGTAATGAAGGCAGTGTGGGCGTCAGATTTGGAGCGGAGAGGGATGGCCACGCCAAACCGAGAGTGATCGTCGACAATCGTGAGAAAGAACGAGTGGTTCGTGCGGGACACGGGGCGAATAGGACCGACAAGATCAAGGTGGACAATGTCGAGAGGCCTAGGAGCACGAGAGGGCTTGGGAGGGTGAGGAGCCGCACGAAGTTTGCCTTGAATGCAAGCGGTACAAGGTGGTGCAGCCAGAGGTGGGAGAGGAGGAAGCTGCGGAAGTCCAAGGACCATGTTGTGAGAGGATAGTTTCTGCAAAGCGGTGAAATTGGGGTGACAAAGACGATGATGATGGAGGATGAGAGGGTGGGAGAGATTGCGGCATGGACAAGCAACGTCGGTGGTTGTCGTGAGTGCATGTGAAGAAGGATGCGGAATGCGAGGCACACGGATGCGGTAGAGGTTGTTGTGAAGGTGAAAGGTGGCAAGGTGACGACCAGTTGAGGTTGAGAGATGGGCTTGAGTGCCAAACGCAGGAAAATGGACGTGCACCCCTTCTTGTTGTAGCTTGCGGACTGAGAGGAGGTTGGTGCGAAGTGAAGGAAGGTGGAGGCCAGTGACCTGACCATGAATGGAGGCTGGAGAGGCAAGAGTTGCACGAGCGCGACATTCGACAACCATGTCCATAGTGGCACCGGAAACAGGAACGGGGGACTGGAGAGGAGAGGTGCTGTCTGCATCCTTGAGAGAATGCGAGGTAGCTCCACAATCAAGGGTTTGCTCCGTGAAAGAGTCGGAAATCAAACCGGGGGAGGGAGAGGACAAGGAGTAGATGTCGAATCCAGTTTCATCGGCAGTGTACATTGTGGCAACACTTGTATCGGGAGGGATGAGAGTTGCGAGGGTATTCAAGCTAGGTGTAGATACAGGTGTCACACTACCACGTTCGAGTGCTCCGAAACGGCTCGCACGAGCCTTGCGCGCCTCAGCACGCCAGTTCGGTCTCTAAGCATAGGTCTTGCCGGGATGTTGGGCAAGCCACTGGTCTGTCTTGAAATGGTCGCAGGCAGCTTGAGGGTGGTTGCGTCCACCACAGAACTTTGAGGACAAAGACCCAACGCATGCGAGGGAAGTCATCAGTGAGACAACAAACGTAGCGACCTACCACCCCAAGAGTGTCATGAGAAAGAGGTTCCATGACATCAGCATGCAATAGGTCGAGGGGATGGGAGGTGTGAGAATCAAAGGAAGAGAAGGGCGAGCTGTGCATTTTGCCTTAAGCACAGTCAAGGTAGTTAGGGGGGCAAGGGGCAGGAAACGTGGCAGTATCAAGANCGTCTGCTAGAAGCACACAAAGAAGGCTTTTAATGGCAGCAATGTGAATGTGGCATAGGCGGCAGTGCAGCAGTTGTACATGTGCAAGGGAAAGGGAGCGAGCAACATGCACAAAGGCAGTAGTGGCTGTAGCTTGAGCAAAGGTGGGAACACAAAACAGACGATTGCAGCATTTGCCTTTTAGGAGAATGTGGCCAGAGGTGCGATGTGAGATAGAGGCAGTGCCGCGACTAGAGAAGAAGTCCATGCCCTATTCATTGAGTGTTGTAACAGAGAGAAGGTGCAGCTCAACTAGTGGAAAATACCGGACATCTGGCGAGAACAGTTCCCCCCTAGCGCCAACAAAGCGCACGACCCCAACTCTCTGAACTAGGAGCAGCTGGCCGGAGCCGGTACCAACAAAGCAAACAGAATCAATAGGGCCAAGGGATACAAAGGACGCACGCAACGAAGTCTTGTGGTGGGTGGCTCCAGAGTCAAGGGTCCCAAAGCCACCTGACGCACGAACAGTGGAGGGGTCATGACTTATTGCGGAAACGACGGTGTGCGGAGAGAGACCCTGACCACATGCA
>SZWC01018215.1:16372-52090 GCA_023375785.1 Penium margaritaceum | reverse complement strand
ATATATATATATATATATAGAGAGAGAGAGAGAGAGAGAGAGATAGAGAGAGAGAGAGAGAGAGAGAGAGAGAGAGAGAGGATGATGGTTTTGGTTACAAGACCACTTAGACAAAAGGAGAAGTGTGTGACAGTCGGGTAGAGCGTGGCATTAGGGCGTTGAGGAAGCCTCCACTTCGTGAACCACGCACAAGGCATGGTCGCCGCCACCCCTGGGGTCGAGCCTGACCTCACCAGAATAAATCTGAAAGTGGCTGCTGTTGGGAAAATTTCAGCAGCATGACCCCAGCAGGATGAGCACCCAGCAACTAGCCTAAACATCCACAGAACCAAGTGCACATGCGGCATTATCCACATCATCCTAATGTGTATGTGGACATGCAATTATGTGGGCTTCTGTAGTAGTCAAATGGAATGAGAGAATTCAACATGCTGTCGGCTGGCCCATGGCATAGCACTACATTATTTAAGTGGCTGAAGGCAAGAGGATCTCCATTTTGGTTGAGCACATAAATGCTTCGGAAGACCACTTGGTTTGTTTTGTAGCCATGTTGATTCAATGCCATGCACATATTTGCATTTGTATGGAGACAAGTGGACAGCGAGTAACGTATTGGTAAGTCAGCACTTGATCAATACCAACACCCCCGCTGGTCCGCAAGCAAGGAATTACACAAGTGACATGGGGGAACAAGAGGCGGACACAGAGAGTGAGGTTTACAGCAGGGCAAGCGGGTAACGACATTCAGACTCAATCCGGAGGAGAGGGTGCGAGTTTCAGAAAAACACTGTGCACTACAAACCAGAACTGAGTGCCTTAGTCAAGAAGTCAGCCTGCAGCGACCGCCTGTCTACCCAGACAACCGTAATGACACCAGCAGCAATACACTCACAAACAAAGTGATTCTCAGCATTGATGTTCTTGGTGCGAGCGTGATGAATGCGATGATTTTATGCAATGGCCTTGGTACTCTGATTGTCACATATGAGAGAGATACAACGGATGGAAATACGCAGTTGTTGCAAGAGGCAACAAAGCCAGACAATCTCGCACATACCTGAACCGAGTGCTACATACTCGGCATCACTTGAGCAACACATCCTTACTTGCCACTCTTCCATGACACAGCTTTCCCTCCAACAAGAAACACATTCCCTGACCGATTACGCACATCAGTGTCATGTGCCCAGTCGCCATCTGTGTAGCCATCAGAAACTACAGAGGGATGTGCTCGAGAGGACAGCCCGACTCATGCTGTTGACAGAGCATATCAAACAACACGTAGAGCAGCCTCACAATGACGCTGCCGTGGACACTTAGAAAACTGTGCCAGATCATTGACTGGAAAGGCAACATCGGCGTGTTTTGTAGTAGCAAGATACATTAAGGACCCAATGACTCAAAAGTAGTTGGTGAAATCGACTTACCCCCGAACTGAGTCAAGTCAGGGGCTTTGAGGAGCCTCTGACTAGCCATTTTCATTTGCGTGCTAGCCGATGGTGTCATTGCAAGGAGAGGAGCAAAGCACCCACCAAGGCTACAAATGTAGAGAGCTTGGTACACGTGCAATGTTCGACTGGCTCGGTCACGATCAAGTTCCATACCCAGGAAGACTCAAGCAGGACCAAGATCCTTCATTTTGTAGACAGACTGGAAAAGGGACTTCACGGACTACACGACACAGTGACTCAGGGAGGCAATGAGCAATTCATCAACATAGACAAGGAAAACAACCAAGGGAGATGACAGCTGACGAATTCAGGATCAACAATGATCCGCGTGATAGCCCTATTTCTCAAGAGTGGCAGTAATCTCCATGTTCCAACAATGCGGAGACTATTTCAGACCATATAAGGCCTTGCGCAAGCGCTAGGCCTTGTTGGTACCATCGATGAGACTTGGTGGTTGCACCATGTATATCTCTTCATCCAATGTGCCATGAAGGAAGGAAATATTCACATCCATCTGCTCAAGTTCCAGGTCATGGTGTGTCACTAGACTGAGAAGAGAACGACCGGTGTGTCAGAAGAATGTAGACATGAGAACAGAAGTAGCAGAAGCAGGCAGAAGCGTCAAGACATGCAAATGTACGTCAGTGGAGTGACGTAGGCAAGAGTGGTGCGAGGAGTTAGTCGCGGAAGCTGATAGAGGCCGAGACGCGAGGTAGTCGAGGTAGACAAGTTGTTGTGAGAGAGAGTACTGGCGAGATGAGTGATGGTTGGCGGAGTAAGAGAGCTGAGCGAAGGAGCAAGAGTGACGGAGCGAAGAGTTGAGAGAGGCTGGCAAAGGCAGGAATTGCGAGGAGCGAGCAGAGCGAAGACACGGCGGCGAAGCCGCGGAACCAAAAGGGGGAACAGGATGAGCAGAACTGTTCTGGTTGAATTGAGGGAATGAACGTCCTCGGTAATATATCACAGAACAGGACAAAGGTATCATAACGGCTTCTTCTTCACTAGCCGGACGCGATTGCGACATGGTCGCGGTTATTAGGGGCGGCTCGCCTTTAAGTTACTGGCCGTGACCGACAATCCGTTGGCGAGGTGGTTCGTGTTGGCTTGATGCCGAGCCTGAATCATTTATTGAGAACTCGGATTATCCGAGGGAGAATGCCAGTGTTGACTTCAATATTCCGACAGCCCCCTTTGAAGTCAACGCTGGAGAGAAGGTGATGCGCAGGTCAGGTACAGGGTTAGCCAGATCTCAGAGAATCCTTCATGTGGTTGTCGGATGAGTGGGTGAAGAGAGTGGTGAGTGGTGAGGATGAGCGCCTCCTTTAGAATTGCTTCAGCCCAGTCCGTACCAAGAAGGGATGTTGAGTCCAGGAGACCACGTAGTACCTGGCGGAGATTGAACTTAGGAAATTGGAGTCGTTCCAGATTGAGAAGGAGTTCAACTCTCCATTGATGGTAATTTGTGGAACCATCTCTTTTCCTGTATTATTGGGGGCAGTCCTGTAGGCACTCTGGAAGATGAGTGACAGTGTCGATCAATGCGCTGTTGGGTGTTGAGCAGTCAATGAAGTAGATAGGCTTCACTGAGGGCTGGACACGAAGGAGAGCATTGATCGTGTTGTTGCTCATGGTTTGTTCCAGTATAGGGAGTGCCGAGAGGAAACGTTGCTTTATCAAGGTCGGTTGTTGGGTTGACCTTGATGAGAATGCCGTTCCAAGAGGATACCGCCGAGAGCTCATTCTCCTTGGTATGGTCCCTTGGAGATGATGGTGGGAATAGTGGGTGCAGGAGACGGAGGGCGCTGCCACGACGCCTTACTCAAAGAGTGCTCTGCCACAGCGAACTCTGTGAGTTCCAAGAGAGTGCAGGGAGGTGCCGTCTGCGAAGTAGTCAGCTCCACGGATACAGCGGCTTGTTCCACCGGTTAGCTTGATTGAGCAGGGAGACGGGTGGTATCCGGTTCCTGTGGTGTGACCTCCCGGGACTGCTCTTTTCTCTTTTGCTGCAAGTGATTGTGTGGGGGGGTTACTTGTAGTGTGGATGGAGGTGTGAGCTGGGTCCTCGCGATGTAGGTGATGTGTTTAGGTGGCTTCCTTGTGCTGAGTACGGAGCGATGTTGAGGGGAGAGGAGGAATGATTGATGAGTGAGTGGACGCAGGATCGAGCAGCGGGCGCTGGAGGAAGGTTTGGAGTGGGCGCAGGTTGTTGAGGCTTGAGCGATGCGACCGGGCGAGTCCTTGTGCCAAGCACAAGATGATGCTGATGGTGGAGAGCGATTGATGACAGAGTGGGCGCAGGGGCAAAACCATGTGCGCTGCGAAGTTTCGGCGTGGGCGCAGGTCGTCGCAACTCGAGCGATGCGACCGGGCGGATCTGTGTGCCGAGTTGATGACGGAAGGTGATTGATGGCAGAAAGCGATTGATGATGGAGTGGGCGCAGGGGCGAAACCACGTGCGCGATTGAAGTAGGGGAGTAAGATGCGGCAAGGGGAAGGCAGAGGCCAACGCGCCGCGAGAAATCTGCTGCCGGCGTGGGTGCAGGCTGCTGCGAAGCAGGCAGCTATCTCGTGCAGATCCTTGTGCTGGCCACAGATGCTAATGATGATTGCTGAAGTGGAAGCTGATGATGATGTCAGAGTGCGCGCAGGGACGAGCCGCGTGCGCTGAAGGAAGTTTCGGCGTGGGCGCAGGTCGTCGTGAAAAAAGGCGATGTGACCGGGCGGATCCTTGTGCCGAGCTGAAAGCGATGCGGAATCGGAGGAAACGATTGATGGATGAGTGGGCGCAGGGGCGGAACCACGTGCGCGACGAAACGATGCTGATGGAGGAGGTGATGCGGAGGCGGCACGGATGATTGCGGATGATGAAGAGACTGGAAGATGACAGATGATGATGGGATGAGATGGACGATTGATGGAGTTGAGGAGACTGGAGCGAGGAGGTCCAGGAGGACTGATGGCAGCAGATGAGGATGACGTGAAGAATGAGGATGGATGACAATGCAGATGGAGGAGGGTAGGCGCAATCGGACGCAGGAGAGATGAGAGGCGATGCGGCGGAGAGGTAGGGCGACACAACCACTTCTTCTGCTTTCAGGAGAGTGACGGCTTGTTCCCCAGTTGGGTCGGAAATGGGAGCAGGAAGACTGGTGGTGTCCGATATCCTGTTAGCTGGAAGAGGTTGGTTGCGACAGAGGGAGTCAGGCAGCGGGCAGCGGCACTGGACTGCTGATGTCAGGAGAGTGACGGCTTGTTCCCCAGTTGGGTCGGAAATGGGAGCAGGAAGACTGGTGGTGTCCGATATCCTGACGGCGGCAGTTTGGCTGCTGCTACTGACGAGGTGAGAAGGCGACGCGAGAAGGCGATTCGGGATGATGAGTGCGGGCGAACTGAGGATGTCGAGGAGGAAGTATCAGGTGAGGCTGATGAGGCAAGAAAAAGAGGAGGAGATGCTTGTGGAGGCAGATATGATGAGGGGCAGTGGATGGCAGACGGCAGGAAGATTCTTGGTAGTTGACGGCAGGCGGCGGCTCGAGAGTAGCTTGCGAATGATGTAGGCGACAGATCACCGGTTGTCAGCCACGGGCGCGGAAATGGACGCAGGGCTTTCTTAGGATGACCAGGCATTTCTTCAGTGCAAGGAACTCGTCAGGCAGAGCTGCTGATGTCAGCTGCTGGCGAAGCGGCGAGGCGCGGGGCGATGGTAGCGGCCGCAGGAGAACACGAGTGGAAGCGATGAAGGAAGGATGATGGCAGAGCGATGACGCGGTCACGGGACTCCAGGTGATGTTGCCTGAAGCTCTGATATCATTTCAGAAGAATGTAGACATGAGAACAGCAGCAGCAGAAGCAGGCAGAAGCGTCAGGACATGCAAATGTACGTCAGCGGAGTGACATAGGTGAGAGTGGTGCGAGGAGTTAGTCGCGGAAGCTGATAGAGGCCGAGACGCGAGGTAGTCGAGGTAGACAAGTTGTTGTGAGAGAGAGTACTGGCGAGATGAGTGATGGTTGGCGGAGTAAGAGAGCTGAGTGAAGGAGCGAGAGTGATGGAGAGAAGAGTTGAGAGAGGCTGGCAAAGACAGGAAATGTGAGGAGCGAGCAGAGCGAAGACACGGCGGCGAAGCCGCGGAACCAAAAGGGGGAACAGGATGAGCAGAACTGTTCTGGTTGAATTGAGGGAATGAACGTCCTCGGTAATATATCACAGAACAGGACAAAGGTATCATAACGGCTTCTTCTTCACTAGCCGGACGCGATTGCGACATGGTCGCGGTTATTAGGGGCGGCTCGCCTTCAAGTTACTGGCCGTGACCGACAATCCGTTGGCGAGGTGGTTCATGTTGGCTTGATGCCGAGCCTGAACCATTTATTGAGAACTCGGATTATCCAAGGGAGAATGCCAGTGTTGACTTCAATATTCCGACACGCTGGTGTAGAAGCCCACAGGCATGAAAGTCTCATTGAAGTCAACACCAGTGACCTGTGGGAAACATTTGGCAGTGAGCTGTGCTTTGTATCAGTCAACACCAGCATCAGGCTTGAACTTACGCAAAAGACCCACCGAGCTGAGACAGCCTTGCATCCTAGCGGTAAATCAACCATGTCATACACGCCATGATCTTGTAGGGCACCCAGCTATTCCTTCATAATAGCCTCCCAAAGGGAGGATTCCTCAGCCTCACGCGCCTCTCAAACAGTGGTGGGTTCAGGTCCCAAGGAAGAGAGGGCACTGGCAGCAAAGCAAACAGCAACATGACCAGTCACAGAGGTATCAACAGCCTTGTGAGCTCCTCAGAATCAAGTTACTTTCCGAGGACAGTACCAGGATGCATGACCCCAACACACAGGCTATATAGTGCAGTGGTGGTGAGACTCCCGGCATGCAGACCAGGTACTGTGGGAATCAAGAGCACGGAGGCGACCACCACGAGTGTAAGGCTCAGGGGAAGGAAGGACAGGGAAAGGCATCAGAGACTGAGGAGCGGCAGACGAGGGAGATGAGGACTGTGGAGGAGACAAAGTGGGATGTGTAGAAGGAGAAAGAGGTGACAAAGAGGTGGAAGAGGGAGTGCAAGCAGCAACACATCCCTCTGTAGAGAAAGGTAGGGAAGAGGTACTGGGTACATTGTCTGTAACATCAGCATCAGCGCTCACACAAGCATCCTTGGAAGAGGTGCCAGATGCGGTGCCGCACTCGGACAAGACAATAGGAGCGACAGGAGGAGTGACACCCATCCTCCCAAAATGAGAGTGCAACGCAAGGGAGTCAACAGAAGCAGGAGTATTGACATCCATTTCAAGCACAGAATCAAATAACAATGTATCACGAGACTTGATAACATGAAAGCAAGAGGGGTCCCAAAAGTGGAAGGCCTTGGATTGGGCGCAGACACCGAGAAAGACGCAAAGGCAGCCGCGACCGGATAATTTTCCCTCACATAAGTCAGCAGAGAGCCAGACAACAGTAACACAGTCCCAGAACTGCGCAAGACAAAGATCAGCACGCGAGCCTGTACAACGCTCATAAGGAGTAACAACACAAGGGAGGGGGCTGTGAGGGACGTGACTCTAGACCCAAGCCCTATAGGACATTTCCTCAAAATCAAAGAGAGGCGGAAGACCGAACTAAACAAAAAGAAACCGGATACTATGATTCTAGCATTCAGACACGCTGTTCTGCTAAGTACCATAGGAGACAAGGCAACGTGGACAAGAGCCGACGTAGTGGAAGATAAAGGGAGAAACAATGGTACATGGAATTTAGGGACAGATTGGCCTGTCTGGCCACAGTTCCAGCAGAGAGTGATGAGGGCGGAGGAGGCAGAGGATGAATATCTCCGAATTTTGCCCCCACGGCCTGCACCACCACCACCGCCGCCACCTCCATGACCCCCCCCCCCCCCCCCCCCCGTCCTCACGACCACGTCCAGTACCTAGAACAGCATTGGATCCACCGATGGGAGTGGTGCTTGAAGAGGCAGAGAGAATGATGGAGGAAGAGGAGGGGGAGGAAACTTCCGTTGAGATAGCTGTAACAGCAGAACAATGCATGCCTTTAATCTGTAGGTTTTCCCACCAGTCTGTCATGCAGTTGTAAACTAGTGAAGTGGACGAATCCCAGGGGGTGTATCAGGTGCAACAAGCTCGGATGCAAGACGCTCAAGCTGAGAGTGAGGGACATGGAGGAATAGATGGGAGAGCTCAAGTATGAGACTGGTGACATTAGAGAGGCATGGAGAGAGCTGTCGAGGTGCATACTTACAAATACCTCAAAGAAAGGTGTAGGTTGTGCGCCCAGTACACAGAAGCTGTCTCGTCGGTGCGCATGTGAAGTTGGTTGTACTGGACTGTGAGAGCGCTATGTGAAGCATGGCCGGTGATGGTGTAACGGCGGCGAATGAGTGCATAGGCTCCTACAGGGTCTGCAATGAGACTGCCAGCTGGATCAGCATTGTCCTAGCCAATGTCTCCTGTGAGATTGTCAACTCCAGCAACGTAAGAGCACAGACAGCATGTGCGGACTTAGAAAGAAAACGGGAGTTAGGCTCAGGAACATTGGAATTTGGGGGGAAATAGTAGTGCCAGAGCTGTTCCTCCTATGCCCAAGCGCTGAAGCAAACCTCCCAAGCATAAAAGGCACTGGCGTGGCATGGGAAGGAGAGCGTGGGCAAGAGGTGTTGCAGCAGAGGAGGGATTGGCAGCAATGCCGGAAGCAGGGACACAAGTGGAGGATGAGCCAATGGCTCCTCCGGAACCAGCAGGACTAGGAGTGCTAGCAGTGCCGGGAGCATTAGGGGTAGCAGCAGCACCAGTAGCAACTGGGTCATTTGCTGCAATTAGGCTCTGAATGACCAGTTCAGCAACCTGTTCTACAAGCTCTGCCGCTATGTTTTCATCATCACACTGACAATTCTTGGCAAGCTCAAACGCAAGACGATTCTGCTGCAGTTGTCTCCAAAATACTACAGTCACTGCCTCGTGTTCAGGCATGATGAGGCACATCTTGACGGAAGACATAAATACAAAGAATATCAGCAGAGTTTGCCCTGCCCAATTATGCATGGGAAGAATGAGGTGAAGACGTTGATGTCACCATGATCTGCCATGAGGAGAAAAACACCATGCAATACCACCAAGGGCCTAGATTCAAGCAAGTAGGTGCATATCCCGTGGAGGAAAAGGCAGCAAGAAGAACAGGCATGGCAGCAATTCTGCTGCCGGGGCGGAGAGTACGAACACCCAGGATGTGTCTAAGACCACGAGACAAAGAAAACCAGCAAGTGCCGAGGTGGAGACAGCCACTGCTGTTGCACGTGCCGCCACAAGGGTGTAGACATGGCTGGTGGTAGGAGAGGCAGTTGCTGTGATGAAGACGACGGGAGAGATGGTGATAGACCTGATGGATTGGACAGCAGATGAGGTTATCGTGGCTTCTATGGCCGTGGCTGCTGCAACTTCTCGTGCTACTGTCGACGCCTGAGCGGCCACATTTACAGCTGCTGCTGCCAGTGGCCTAAAATTTGATGCAGCATGAGAAAACTCATCCTCAGCACGCTCTCCGGCCGTGGCAGCGGGTGCATGTGAGACCCGAGTAGTGGCTGCAAACGTAGCTGCTGCAACTACCGCTGCATCCCTTGTTCTCAGCACATTTCCATGTGGTCGGGTTTGAAGCTTGGGACCTGGTTGCACGGCCACGGACCATCACGCCTCACATAAACTGCATCAGCTTGCTTTGTCGGCTGCTCCAAGCTTGCAGTTGCACTCGACAGCCTATGTAGAATTTCCATGGATCAGAGATTCTCACTTGCCATGTTAGACGTCACCACAAAACTTGCGGCAGCCATGTGTTGGTATTGGTGCTGAAGTGCTGATTTACCAATGCAATGATCATTGTCTACTGGTCTCCACACACACGCACCTACGGAGGAGAGTGAATCAACATAATGGCTGAGATGAAAACTAGTGGTGCTCTGAGGTAAGAAAATATTCAAACATTTTGGTGCTTCGCACGCTCGACTAAGGGCAAACCTTGTGAAAAATTAATGTTGTGATGAACAACATGTGATAGACGGCGCTTAAAATGGTAGAGAGATGGAAAAGATACATTTGGAAGAGTAGTTATGAGGAAAGAAGTTCAAAATAACATAGAAGACAGGATTGGGTAAGTACTCTCGCCCACATGTGTGCATGGAAGCGCCAAGTCAAACCAACCTGTGGAAATTTGACTAACCTAGGTGCAGGCTCCCAAACAACTACTGAACAGAACAAGGCAGTTGTACGAGCTCATATTTTGTCTGAATGAAAAACCAAAATAAGGATCAAATGCAGAAAAGAAAACTCTATGTAACCAGGTCACGAATGAGTACAGAAAAAACCGATAAGAAAATAAACCCCGGAGTCTGGTCACCAAAAAACACTAGAGAGCATGTGAGGACACGCCTGCTGAAGCTGATTGTTTCAAAGTAGTCTTCAGACCTCCTGGTATCCCAGCGAGTGAATGTTAACAAGTGCAGAGGCCACCATGACTCATAGACCAAGACTCCCCCATGACCCGCAGACACCGGTCACCACAAACAAGCAAGGATCACAGGACGACGACAACGACAGCCAACGACGAAGGGAACAAGACGAGAGTCACACAAGGATGGTGGATGATAAGAGGATGCAGCAAGAGTGGTGCAAGGATCAACCGGGGCAGAAGCATGTGCAAAGAGTCCAACATTGCACAGTGGAAACTTGAACTTGCCCCTGCACAGAACTTTTGTGAGCAATTATACTTGCTGCTGCCGTGTGTCACCACCTACAACACAAACATCCCCACGTGTAATATGCTCACACACAAAATGATGCTTGATGTTAATGTGTCATGTACGCGTGTGACACGTGCCATCATGCGCTTCAATGTGGTGCATGCTCTCATTGTCATAAGGGATGGTCATGCAATGGATGGGTTGGCAAAGATGTTGCATGAGATGGCACAAGCCCCAGCCCCCACTGCAATATACTCAGCCTCAGTTGAGCTCCGTGCTACATAACCCTGCTTACTGCTCATCCAGGAGATAGAAGTGCCTCTGACAAGGAAGATGTAGCCAGACCGGCTACGAGTATTGAGATCGTGAGCCCAATCACGGTCAGTGTATCCGTCAACAACCACAGATGGTTGTTCGTGAAAGCATGAACCACGCGCAGGATAGACACGACATATCAAACAACACATGAGGTAGCCTCTAGATGGAGCTGACACGGATAATGCAAGAACTGTGACAAGAAGTTCAGAGCGAAGGTAGCATCTACACGTGTTGTGGTCCCAAGGAACATAAGAGAGCCAATACCCTACCATCAAATGATTTCATTAAAAGTTATTCTTTTAAACAAATTTAAGTATTTGTGTGCACAAGACATATGTTCATGGATTTTACTGTTTCTCCACGATCTATTTTGACTTCTGGACAAGAACGAATTCTAAAGTGTAATCTGTCGCATTGAAAGGAGACTGCCAAGGACATTTTCGGCCGACAAGCAAAGTTCTGAAGTGCGAAGCTATTGGTGATTGGAACACCATCCATGGAGTTTTTGTGCGGTTTTCACCAATTTTGTTGTATTAATGTCCAAATCTGAAAGAATTTTGCACACAAAAATTAGTGTGCACCTTGAAACATATTCAAAACAATAAAATCAACTGGCACTAGGATAACACAGAGGTACGTCATGACATCGACGGGCTCTTCCAGAGGAGTTGGGTGTGCTGAAGTGAGAAGCCTCTGTCCAGCAGGCATCATGGGCGTGGACATAAACGGGGATGTGGATAGCAGGTCATCAAAACACTCCCCTAATTTCCTGACATAACCAGCCTGATGCAGGCACACATGCTGTGGTGGCACTCACAACGAGTACTGCGGCAAATGAGGGATCTCGCAGAGGCCAAGTCGACTCGGTGGCCATAATAGCACGTTAGATCTCATAAGAGAAGAGAGAATACCCAAGCACGGTCTTAGGTTGCACCACAGTTGCCACCAAGCCAAGAGCCACAGAGGGGCCTAGAGGGGTATGCTGAGGCTGTGCGACTGGCAGGCAGGACTTAGTGAGGCACAGATTGCAAGGGTCTCAAACGCCAGGCGCGTGAACAAAGGAGAACAAGATAGGGAGCTACGAGAGTTCCACTGGGTCTACCGTAAATGGGACCACAACGGGCAATGCGTGCCATGGTGTTGTTACCGAGAGTGACGCAATAGGAGATGACGTAGGTGAAAACAATGCTGATGCAACAGGGGACGATGCAGGCGATGGTGGAGTTGCAGCAGGGAAGAATGCAAGAAATGATGCAGATGCCACAGGGGATGATGCAGGCGACAATGGCGATGCGGCAAGGGATGATACATGCAATAAATCAAATGCAACAGGGGATGATGCAGGCAACATCATTGATACAGCAGGGGAAGACACAAGGAATGAAGCAAATGCAACAAGCTGATGCAAGTGACGATGCCAATGTGGCAAGGAATAATGCTATCACACGAAGAGCAAGAAATGGAGTGCAGCCATTACCAGAGGGCACTCCACATAAACCACGTCTTCTTGGACAAAAGAAAAATGCAAACGACGGGACAAGACAAGAAACATCATGAAAGAAAGTGCTCTCAAAGAAGAGAGCATCGCGAGACTCGACAACCTGACTACACTCAGAGTCCCTGAATTGCTAGGCCTTGGACTGATAGGAGACGTCAAGGAAACGTCATAGACGACCTCGGGTAGGCAGCTGGCCATCGTGTTGGTCCTCAGGGAGCCAAATGCAAGTGATGCTTCCCCAGACGCCAGCAGTGAAAAATTCATCATGATGACCAAACCACCTTTCGAATGGCATGACATGACGAGGCAGCAGACTATGGAGAACACGATTCCAAATCCACGTCACGTAGGACATGGTCTTGATCAGAAACGACAAAGGGAGGTATGAATGGACAAGAAGGGTGTGAAATTTGTTAGCTAGATTCCAGTTTTAACTTTCCGTGACTCCAATCTGCTGTGGTATAAAAGAAGCAAAGTGAACCAGATGCACCCCTTGAGACTGAAGTAAATGGGTTGTGGGACCCAAGAATTTCCCACCATGATCAAAGTGAAATGCTAGCAGCTTATGCTAGCAAGAACGCTCAACCTAGACTAGCCAAAACTCGGTTGTGGGCCCGACATCACGTTTGTGACGAAGGGAGAACATCTTACAGAAACGAGAGAAATCATGAGTAAGGCATAGCACATACCACCCGACACCCTCAGAAAATCATTAGGGAGAGGACCCATGATGTCCGCATGGTCAATATGAAGTGAATGAAGCGTGTGAGGGTCTGACGTGGGAAAGAACAGGCAGTAAAGCTTGCCTTGTGCGTAATCAAGGAATTCAGCAGTGCACATTTTAACGAAGGTGCTCCGGTCAAGGCCAACGGCAGGCTAATGATGCAGGAGGCTATGGATAGTGGAAGCATGCATGTGAAATAGGCTGCGATGGAGAAAACATGCATCCTCATGGGAAAGCCAGGAAGCAACATGCACATGCACTGTAGCAGCTGTGGCAGGATACTAGGCAAAGAGAGGCATGCAATACAATTTCTCACAGCGTAGACCATGCAAGACAACACAGCCGGATAACTGTAGTGACATCGTGCTAACACCACGTGAAGAGGAAACGTCAATGCCATGATTATGGAGGGCAATGATAGAAAAATTAACTTCAAGTGCAAGCACTAAGAGCACATCAGGTTAAAACATCACCTGAGGGACCAACAAAATGCTCGACACTGATGCCTTCAACATGCAACACCTGGCCGGATTCGATACAGACAAGGCAGACAGAACCAACAGGCCCCAATGAGATAACCACAGCACGAGACAAAATCATGTGATGACTAGCTCCAGAATCAATGATCCATAAGTTATGTGATACACAATTCGGAGCAGTGACATGGCCCGGTGCGCGAGCACTGCAAACAAAACCAATAGAGCTCTCTCTGCATCCTGAACTCACAGCGAGGAAACACGGCAGGGTGAAATTCTGTCAATGCTCAGTCCAGTCCATAGGCCGAAGGTGAGACATCCAGACGATGATGCAAGTCGTCAAAGGACCTGTGTCATAGCATAGAGATAGAGGTCAGCCGAGGCGATGGAGTTTCTGGCTAGAACCATGATGGAAGGGTGAAGGATGGAGAAGGTGGCCCTTAAATGGTAGGATATTAGGGTGGTGGAAGCGAGCGCCATCCAAGATGGGGTGCATCCACCACCAAAGAGGCAGGCATGGAAGCCCAGCCGGTCATTGAAATCATCAAGGACATGACGTTGGTGGTATCCCACCACACAGGTTCAGACTCCCACGTGCGAGGGTCTCGACCAAAGAGGATGGAGGGTGAACAGAGGATGCATTGTCTCCCGAGGCACCGGGACGAACCCCCAAATTCCCAGATCTCAACCAAGTGCAAGGAATGATGAGGGAAAAAGAAAAGAAAAGTACAAGAAAAGTGAAATTAAAGTGAACTAAAGGAGCAAACTACCAACAAGAGGGTGGCAATGAGTGTGAGACCCGGGTTCACCCGGGATTGAGAGGGGTATAAATGACTCACCTCCTCTACTCCACCCGCTTTGTTTTCTTTGTGTGGAGGATGAGTGCAACCTTCGCCGATGGGGGAGGGGGTTCCGATCAACGAGCTTGTTGATTGACAAGCTCGTCTGTCAACGAGCCTCGACTGACAAGTGTGTCAACAGGCGGGCTTGATGAGGGCAGGAAGCTACACAGCAACTTCTCGCAGGCTGAGGGGCCCAGGAAGCAGCAACAACCATAGCTGCCGTGCACGTGCGGCTTTGTAGCTACTCAGTCAGGCCTCGAGGTAGCAGGCTGTTGGTGACATCACTGCTACTGTTGCTATTATGCTGCTACTACTGCAGCTGCTGCTACACCTACAGGTGCTAGTGTGGCCGATGATTCTGTTTCCTTCATGACAATGCAATGTTGTGATAGGTTGGCACCACCTCTACTGCTGTGGCAGCTGTAGCTACTGTTGCAGATGCTACTGCTAGTAAGGCTGATGTTTCTGCTTTTGCCACTGTTGCACGATGATGTAATGTTGCAAAGGGATCGGCATCACCGATGCTATTACTGCTGTTGCTGATGTTGCTAGGTTTGTTGTTGTTGCAGCCATAGTTATTGGCGTTGCTGTTGCTGCGAGTGGGAACATTTTCTGCAAAGAAGAAAGCCGAATGCACCTGCTATTGCAATAGCAGCTGCTGATGGTGCAAAGGCAGCCTAAGTCGTTACCAATACTACTTCATGTCACCCCTAAGAAGGCAGCCACAACGAGGAAAACTGTAAAAAACATTCTGGCAGCATTCTGCCTCAAGCTCTGCAGGAGGACTACGTGGTGTTAGCTCTCAGTTGGAGGCCTCTACGTTGCTAGGACCTGTACGCCCCGCACAGCCCAGTCCAGCCCAGGCCTCACATGTCTATTGTTGTTCTTCCATGCTGTACACTTGGGTGGAACTTCCTTTCTTATCTACAGATGTGATACCATGAGCGGATGAGAGGAGCCCCTTTAGCAGCAAAGTGTGTGAACACATACATTGTGAGGAACACAACGTGATAGACGACGCTTAGAACAGTAGAGAGATGGCAAAGATACTTTTGGAAGAGTGGCTATTAGGAAAGAAGTTTAAAAAAACGAAGAAGATCAGGGTGGATAATTACTCTCAACCACATGTGTGCATGGAATCGCCAAGTCAAACCAACCTGTGGAAATTTGACTAACCTAGGTGCAGGCTCCCAATCAACTACTGGAATGAGCCCGGTAGTACTACGAGCTAATCGGTTGTCCGAATGAGAAATCGAAAGAAGCACCAAGTGCGGAAAAGAAAACTCCACATAACCAGGTCATGAACAAGTATGGATCACATCCCTGAGAAAATGGTTCCTAAGAGCTGGCCACTGAGACAACTCTAGAGAGCACGTGAGGACATGCCTGCTAAAGCTGATGGTATCAAAGTAGCCGTTGGTCCTCCGAGCATCCTAGCAAGGTAAAGGTGACAAGTCGAGAGGTTACCACCACTGACATTCCAAAAGTGTGTGCCACCTGTTTAGCCTGAGGCCTATGCCAATGGGCCAGCTAGTAACTCTCTGAAACTTCAAACATGGAAGATGTTTAATGAAAGTGCACCATTGTGGCAGGCCTACATATACTTTAGGAAAATGTGCATTTTCCATGCTTGTTGCTTGTGGTTGCTCTTGGTTAGTTGCCAGATGGTGATCCTGATGGGGTCATGCTGTCGCATTTTTCTAGCAACAGTTGCTTTCATATTACTCTGGAGAAATTTATCTCAGTCCTAGCAGTGGCGGTGGTCACACCTCGTGCGAGATGCACGAGCTGGGGCTCGCTTCACCATGCCCTCTTACATCTCGTTCCACCCAACTATCCGTCACTTGTTCGTTGCACATTTTTTCTAAGTAAGAGCACCACAAAATCCATAGCGTCTTTGACACCATCACTCCCTTGCTCTCTCTCTCCCTTACGTAGTTGCATCAACTACTGGCATCAAAATAGTAAGGGAGGGACTCGTTGACCATTCCCACCACCCTCTTGTGTGGTGGGACTGGTTTCTAACAAGGACATCAACATCTCCTAATCTTCTAAGAAAGTTGTTGCACAGGTCCCTCACATTGATGGACTACACAACGTGTAGACCAAGATGACAAACTCAACAGTAATGGTGAGGAGAGTGGCAAAAATTAGTCTGATTACAAAGGGAATGGTAGTAGTCTGCCACTACTTCCGTTCTTCCGCTTGGAACAGCGGAAGTAGTGGCAGTGGAAGAATCAGCAGCAGAATCACAGGAGAATATTAGCCACCAGGGCTGTTCATTCGAGTCAGCAGACTTGCTCCAAGAACCTGTGCCACTCATCGCACATTGGAAATCATGGAAAAGTAGGAGCTAGTGCATGAGATGGAGCTAGTTGATGAGGCGGAAGAAGAATCCGGGAACTTTTGTGAGCCGTTCCTTCAAGGCAAGGCCAAGAAGAAACCTTTCAAGCATAGTGCTCTTGCACAACCTTGACCTCATCCATTCTGATGTGTGTTGTCCCATCCACATACCATCTAATGGAGGCAGCAGATATTTCTCACCTGCATCGACAACCACAGCCGCAAGGTCTGGATATATTTTCTCAAAAATAATAGCGAGATGAAGGGAAATCTGAAAGACTTTGTTGTTTTGGTTGAGCAGCAGAGTGGTAAGAAGATGATAGCATTTAGGGCGGACAATGAACGAAAGTACAAAGCCTCCAAGGAGTAGCTCAAGCAAAGGGCATTGAACACCAGAAAACCACCCTACTCACCTCAAAGCAATGGCGTTGCAGAGAGGATGAACATGATCTTCCTTGTTATGAAGAGGTCCATGCTCTTTAATGCCAAGCTACCTCTTTTTTTGTGGGCTGAAGTACCACATACCGCTGCCTATCTTGTTAACCTCAAACCTGCGACAAATCAGTGAAGGAGAGGCAATAAGAATCAAACACAATACTTGAAAACTGGAAGAAGCATGGTTAGGCAAGAAGCCAGTTGCCTCCTATGAGGAGGTGTTCGGTTGTACCGGCATTGCCAAGGTTCAGGTTGGTGAGGGCCCTCGAAAACTAGTTGCAAGAGTGCAAATTTGTATCTTCATCGGCAACAACACCGTCCACAGAGCATATAGAGTGTGGGACCAAGAAGCCAAGAAGGTCATCCATAAGAAAGATGTAGGTTTCCATGAAAGGTGTGTGTGTAAGGGAGAGCTTCTGGAAATTGAGAAAAAATCGGGGAGAGTGGCTCACCCTCCTTGAGGGAGACAAAGCTCCAGCGCATTGGCACGTGCATGGACTGAATAATGTGACAGGTTGAGGAGCTCATGGGGGAATCAGAATCCGAGTCCGACACAGAAGACCCTTTTGACCATAAGCAGGATACCTCTCCCATCAATAATGACAAAGCACACATGTAGCCTCAATGATGGCATCAACAGCCAACAGGTCCAAGGAGCAGTTTACGTCTTAAAGTACCTCGGGAGCATTACGACGCAAATCAGGGTGGATGCACCGCTTTGAACCTTTTTTTTCCAGTTCAAGAGGAGCCAATGCCTTTCGCAAAGGCCCTCACGTGGCAAGACAAAACAGATTGGAACAAAGCAATGAGAAATGAGCTCAAATCCATTGAGGAGAATAGGACATGGCTACTGGTGGACAGACCTACTCAAGGAATGGAGATCAAGTAGGTGCTGAAACCCAAAAGGAAATAGGATGGCAAGGTAGACAAGTACAAGGCTTGGATTGTGGCAAAGGGGTACTCTCAACTCCCTCATGTAGATTAGAATGAGACATTTGCTCCTGTGGTAACATTTGCCTCCATCCGATCAATGCTCACTGTTGTTGTTGCTAAGAACATAGAAGTCCACCGGATAGATGTCAAGGACAGCCTTTCTTTATGGCAAACTTGACAAGAAGATGTTGATGGAGGTGCCAGAGGGTGTTGATGCCCCAAGGTAAAGGTCTGCAGACTTGTGAAAGTATTGTATGGGCTAAAAAAAAACCCCAATAATTTGGTACCAAGAGATGTATTCGTTCACGGCTAAGGATTCCTTCATGCTCCACATTAACGACCCTAGCATGTACGTGCATGAGATGGACAAAGGGACTATGTTGGTGGCCTCATACATCGGTGACTTGATTTTCTGCTCTTCTTCAAAGGAGTTGTTAGATGATGTCTAGAGGTAGTTGAGTAGCATATTCCAGATGGAGGACGTCACTTCAACCACAACAGGAAAAATACCTTTCGAGGTAGTGTACGGTAAACTTCCCGCCACACCGACTGGATTGCAGAGTCGGATTAAAAATCCCGTGGTTGACATTCACAGTCGGGACTTTGCAAGCATCTGGGAGGAAACGCGGCAAACCCTCTGGAAAACACAAGTAGCTATGGAGCGGTCAGCCAACAGACATCGCAGCGATGACATGTTCAGCGCTGGCGATCATGTCCTCCTCAGCTCTGCAAATATCCAACTCCGATGACATGATTGCGCGAAGCTCAAATCCTACTGGTTAAGACCATTTGAGATCGAGAAAAAGCAGACCCGAGCCATCGCTCGCCTGCGCTTGCCTGACAGGTTGGTGATCCACCCTCTTTTTAACATCAGCAAGGTCAGGCAGTACCAGGATTCCAAAGTGGTTTTCCCCCGTACAGATGTCACACCTTGACCTCTTGTAAACGTAGACGAGGATATGGAGTACGTGATTCAAGATATCCTCGAACATCAACGCTGTGGAAAAACGACCGAGCCTCTCGTCAAGTGTACGGCTACGACATCGCGCACAACAACTGGGAGCCCTATGAAAACCTCCGAGAAGTCAATCATCTGATCCACCACTACTTTCGCCGTCACCGGCCTACGTCTTCAAGCAAGCCAGGGCGTCGCGGCTAAAGGGGGGGGGGGGGGTTATGTTCCTGACGAGCACGTTTCCCTAGAACTCACGAGTGAGCATTACTGTTCTTATATTCATCTCTCACCACACGAGGCCTTCAAGATTGGGCACTTTTGCCGCATACCTACTGTCGTCGCAAGTAATGCATACCATACCAAATTTATGCAGAAATAGAATAGGAGGGCCACATTGATAGGAAAATACATATAACGTCCATGAAAGGCAGAAAATACTTTTGAGGGCCACTATTGAAAACTAATACTGTGGATGTCCACCGAGGTAGAAATCGTATGGAGAACAATTTAACCGCATACCCACTTTCCACATCGGCCTAAGTAACACGACAGCATTGAAATAGGACCCCATTCTAGCCTCGCGCTGCAAGGACAGCGTGGCAGTTGACATTGCGAGTAGACCACACAATTACGAGAATCCACTCTGACTTGACGACATTGTCATTTAGGACTACCATTGGTCCAGCACATATGTGTCTCTTCTCAGTATCCAATAATCAAGCGCCGTTCATTTGCCTATTGCGATCACCATCCACCCCGTGCAAATTTTGTGTGCAAGCAAAGTTGACGACCTTAATCTCGCAAAACATCGTTGAACGCAAACGCCGTAAGTTGAACAAGTGACGGGAGTCAAACCTATAGTCTGCACACATTTACGCACAACCCATCAAGAACGAGTGCGAGGGCGGACCCGGTCCGTTTTTCCAGTGCACATTGATTGCCGCACCTGGTGTGCCTCGCCCCATGGTTGCCTTATTCACTCTACAAAAAACCATCTCAAACCGTTTGCTTTTACGCCATTCACCTGTTAAACGAAATGATGCGCACTGCCATTGTTTCCGCATGCGGATCCCGTGCGACACATAAAATTGGGACGTCCACAACTATGTGGTACACCTTATCCATCGCACAAACATGGCCACCGACGATGATAGGAGTGGAGTTCCGAATGGGCCGCGCTGATGGGATGAAGCCAGTGCGTGGGGTGAAGATGAAGCATTGAGGAGAGCAGCCATGTTGCATCCGCGGGAAGCCGCAGCTGCATGGGCCACCATGAAGGCTGAGTTCAACCATTGGGTAATGCGGAACGGGATGCCATCATGGAAATCCACACATACTCAACCGGAGACCACGGTTTGGATCCTGGGCAGGTGTATGCCCACTCCACGTCCGTCTAATACTCCCGATCTGTGGCAGCCCTGGCTATACTCAGAGCCATCCAGTCCTTAGTGTGGCAGATAGTGGGCATGCATAATATTTATCCACAAACATATTCTACATGTGTCCATAAAATTCCTATAATTCCAGCCCTTACTGTGGCAAACAGATGGCATGTGTCATAGTTAATCTCAAATTCATTCATTTTCTGTCCATTAAAATTCTATCCTTCCAGCCATAAGTGTGGCACATAGTGGACATCTTGTACATTTATGGACGAATTCACAAAGGATGTGACCACTAATTATGTGGTAATCCTTCCCTCTTTGCCAGATAGTGGGCATGTGTCATTATTATCCAGGAATTCATCCATTCTGTGTCCACTCATATCCAGGCTCATTGAATAATTGGTATGTGTCTTCATTTTGTACTGCTTGTCCATGTGCGTTTCCCTTTACACTCACCAGCACCATCTTACTTCCTGCATTCTCTACTGCTACAGTATTATAGACACACACTTACTTTATCATTTGCTGTGTGCATCGTATGCGATCTGTATCATCCTAGCATCGGCTTCCTTTTACACTAATGTCTGCGTAGTACATAAACTATGTTACTGAGCTTACATGGAACTGTTTTGCACTTTGTACTTGTAGCTAGTGGCTTAAACAGAAATTATAGTAATCAACTATTCATGACCAAGGTGCCTTCGCTTGTAATTACTAACATGGAACAGCAAGCACAAGACCGAGTGGAGAAGTACATGACATTGAAATCGACTTTGCAATCATGGTATTCAATAAAACAGAGGTTCTATGTCACATGTACTAATTTACAATTGAACGTACACGGGTAAGCCGTGCACAAAACATATGACCTCACTGCCCCTTCACTGAACTCTTGGCATGCATCTTGGAAGTCTTCATCAAAGGGGGATGCACACATGCCCATGCAGGGTTTGGCCACTTTATATCTGGCCTCCTCCACCTCTGTCGTTTGTAGGTTGAGATTGGTCATCTTGCAACAGATGACATCTGCATCCTTCACCGCACATCCCGTGTCATGGGCCACATGTGATCTAACCCTGTACCGGTGCAATTTGAGCTTTGGTTGCCGCTTGACCACCGTCTTGAGCAGGACATGGATCTGCCTCACCTGCACAGAAAATAGAAATAAACAAAGAAATGTTAATGGCATAGAAGTCAACACATATCCACCAATGGCCATGAATGCATGTCGTGAATGAGAGAATCAACTATTCTCAGACAGAACAACCTCTGCACTTCCATTTGCGTCGCGGTGGTTGCTCATCCCCGGAGGAGTCCAAGGGGGTGGAGCTTCCGTTTGACTCCCGCTCTTCAGTCTCTTTTGTCACATAGTCTGAGGCCCTCTCCTCCTCTAGCAAGTCAGAGGAGGATGGATCGTTGTCTGTTGTGTTGTTTGCTGCCCCCGCCAGACTCCCAGGGTTGTCAACCTGAGAGGAGACCGCAGGGTCTGCTGCTTCACCTGTTGCGTCACTTCCAGCTACATCATCTCTTGTTGTGGCTGTTGCCGCTGCTGCCTCACCCGCTACATTCATTCCAGCCACATCACCATGTGTTTTGCCTGCACCTGCTGCTGCCTCACCCGTTGCATCACTTTCAGCGGCATCACCACCTGCTTCGGGTGCTGCCGCTGTTGTCTCACCCACTGCATCACTTCCAATTGCGTCATCATCTGCTGATTCTCCAGGCTTTCTGGAGCCTCGTCCACCATCACCTCGCACCCCGCGTCCTAAAGCAAGCTGTCTGGCCCGAGCTGCTGCAACGTTAGCTGGGGAGAGGGTAGGTGGTTTTGTGCATTTTTGTGGCCCATGTCCAGCCAGCCTTGCAATGGCTACAGATGCGGTCCCTCTTGTAAGGCTCATACCGGTCCTTCCGCTTGGATTTCAGTCTCACGGCTCTGCGCTTCTTGCCTGGCGGGCCCCACTCCTTCTTTGTATACTGCACTTCGCGGAGATTGACCCCAAGCATAGGGTGACGGTACGTCCTCTTCCACGCCATTTTCGTCAGGTAAATTTCGACGTACATCTCGGGGTTCACTCCAGCATCAAGAAGGAGGCTCACCTCCGGTGGTCCACTCTCTTCAACTGTAGGGCATAGAATGCATGTTGACACTCGTTTAACCCAAAGATATTTCACAAACACCAAAGACAGTGGGAAATAGGATGTGTGCCAATAAATACTAACTTCTGCTTTGTAGGCTGGGAAGAGGGACCACAAAAGCGTCTTCTCTCCCATCAGCTTCTCCTGGGCCACCTTCTTTGCTCAGTACACCACCGGGTAGTGCACTTTCTCCCCTGTGCATGCCTTGACAATCTGCTACAGCACCTTCGTGTCGATTGGCGGCTTTTTCTTTGTCTTCTGCCCGATGTGGTGCAGCAGCCATACTACCCAGCGTGCCTCATTGCCCTTCTTGATGGTGGGGGTACAATTGTGTCCATCCACAAACTCGATCACCGCAACGTTGTCGTGCTTGCACTGATAGCGTGCCTAGATGAGCCATGGGCAGCCCGCTGTCTTCCATAGTCCGTAGCGGACTTCCAAGCGAGTTGGCTCACCATGAACACAGGAGAGAGGCATGATGCAGTCGACGGCGTTTTCTTTGACAACTTCACGACAGGCATCCATGTTCCGAAGGCTCGCCCACCCGGGAAATATGTACATCTTGCTGTGCGCTTGCGTGCACTAGCAGGAGCGACTTCCACATCTTTGCCGGTCTTTTCCGTCGGGAGGGGGCGTTTCCTCATCAAACGACCTTGTAAAGAAGACATATAGGGAAAGAACTTCAAGCACATGTAGGGAAAACGCACACAAGAATAACTTGTGTGAGGCGGCAACCGGGCAGCGTACTTCGACATAGTAGGAGGTCCAACCCCGTCGGATGCGACGCCATTTCTACAGACAAAATGGGTTCAACCCACCTGCACGATAACCACAAAACGGACGCACACGTTGACTTCCTCCAAGTTATATCGTGCACTCTTCAACTTGGTCTGGAGAGCATGGAGTAATACGCTCCACAACATTGACGTGACAGTTGTACTCGTGTTCCTCCCAATTGTTCCAAAGGAAGGAGGTATCAGGGTGGTAGCGGGAGACTAGGACGTTTGGAGGATCGTCTTCCTCTTCGTCCGGGTAGTCGCCACCGGTGGCACAAAAAGTGGCGGCCATCTTGGCCAAAAGTGGGAAAAACAATGCATGCCATGCATCGTAATATGCATAGTAGCCACCAACTACACTTGGCAAACCCACCCGTTGTTAGAGCGAGGAGAAGAGCCATCCCGGGGACAGAGTTCCGTTGCGACAATGCGGCGACATTGGAAGGGAATGTTCAGTACACATGAACAATGGCTCAACGATCACGACCCCTGTGGATCATGAGAGAGAACGTCCACATCGCATGGCGGTTGGCCGACTTACTATGACGACAAGTGTCACAAAACATGCATGTAGTATGAACATGTACGGAGGGGGAAATAAAAACTATTAATCCTATCATGCACCTGGGTCAGAAACACCAACTAGGGGAGGCACGTCAGCATCCAGCTAACGACGTTGACAGCATATAGTCTGTCCTCAAAACATCCGCCAGTTGGTGCCGTTGGCATGTGGACTATAGATGGCAACTTCCACCTGGCAACATATCGCATGATCAAGATTTTCTATGATTAGAGTCCGTTCGGGTGTCTATGAGGTTCCCGTTCATCATTTTGCATGTGAATGATGTCATCTTTACTTCGTTCGTCCAAAGTTGAAGCCCCCTCTTCAAAGGGTCAAAGAAAGTAGGGGACAAGTCATGAATTTTCCATGTATTTCTTTAGTCGGAAGTTGTGCTTCTTTTCAAGTCATTCAAAAGGCACTTGAGTCGGGGTTCATTTCCTGAGGAGTAGAAATGATGACTTAATTCGATGAAAAATGAAAATAATTTGTCGGATACCCACTGTCGTCGAACTAATTCCTCTGCAGCCGGTGTGCCATGAATTTCTTTGCCATAGTGGGTGCAACATGCATGATCTCAGGCACTTTGAAAAAAGTAGGTACATCATACATTTTTCATGTAAAGTGAGTATTGTGTCCAAATTGTGGAAGAAATGGCCATGAGAAAATTCGGAGGCCCAAACAGTGGGAATAGCGGAATTAGGCCGTTCAAGATTTCTATGCCGTTTAGTCGAGGGCATTTTGGCCAATTGCCCTGACCTCCAATGTTCCGTTCCCCAAGCTTCCGAAAACTTCAATAACTTTCTATAATGGTCGACACAAGTATCGCAAACCACGCAATGTCTTGAGATCGTTCTCTTGACTTCTCGGCGACACTCAATTTGTCTGAAGAAGATCGTGATATTGTCGAAGCCCCCCGACGTCTCGGTGGAGCTTCTTGAATCTGCCTCTTTCAGAGTGACCTCACGCGCATCGCTCGGCTCGAACGCTGATGATCCAACATATGCCTCATTCTCATTCAGCATTGTATATATGTGCTCGACTCACTCGACACTTGCCATCGAAGTACACTTCGTGCTTAATAGAAATTTTCCAATTGTCCGAAACTCCCGAATTGTCTTTTGTCCCGCACCTCATCGTTGTGAACCGCCTATGTTCCGCTTGGGGTACCACAGGATAAGAAGGAGATGATAGTCTAATGTTTTTATTGGAAGGATAGGACAAAGTGGAAGCGTTTGATGCATGTTTTGAATAAAATGTTGTGTCGGTTTTTTTTCTTCTAAAAAAGATAGTCTCTCAAATGGTTAAAAATATAGCGGTACCCATCGTTTTTGCTCGATAGATCGGCGCTGTCCATAGTCAAAAACAACATGACTACAGTGTCCATGTTTGCAAATGTGCGAGCAAAAACAGAATTAAACTTAGCTCTCGAAGTCGGACATTGCCGACTTCGACGGTGAAGTGAGCGACTTCTGACACTGGCCTCACCCATGGCAGAAGACACCATGTTGTGAGTTTTGGAGTTCACAAGTGCGAACTCCAAAACTTGCACGTTCACAAGGGTGAATACACGAACTCTGAGCAAACCCCCTAGTTTAACTCGGGGGTTTGGGTTATAACTTTTTACTTGCCCGTGCACCTGTCGGGTCCCGCAGTAGCGGGCTCCGTCAGATCCCCTTTCTTCTATCATTGAGTGTGCCGCATTTCGCAAACCCCCCCCCCCCCCATATTTTACAAAATCCCTAGTTTCACTAGGGGGTTTGGGTTTTTTTTTACTTATCCGGGTATTTTCCGGGCCCCGCGGTAGCGGGACCCGGCAGATTCCCTTTCTTTTATCATAGCGTGCGCCGCATCTCGCAAACCCCCCCAAAACCCTCGACAAACCCCCTAGTTAAAATGGGTGTTTTGGCAGGGTCATCGTGAGCTCGTAGGGAGGTTGCGTCGCGAAACCCCTCCTGCGAGCTCGCAATGATGGGCGAAGTTCGACTTCGCCCTCGAAGTCGAAATCCATGTAAAATCAATAAAAAATACTTGAAATGAATGACATTTGTGCCCGTTTTTGCTCGAAAAACGAAAAACATGGGCATCGCTGTCATTTCGTTTTTGACTTGGGACACCGTTGATCTATTGACGGAAACGATGGGTATATTAGTACCTCTTCACTCTCAAATATCAAGAATTATCGAAACAGGTAGATTATCATCCACCATTTGATGGTCATTTTATGTTGGGACGGTGTTGTAATATACCCATCATTTCGCTTTATTGATTAGTGGTGTCCATAGTCGAAAACGGAAAGACGGTGGTGTCCAAAGCCAAAAACGAGAAGTCAACGCTGTTTATAATTTGGAAAAGAATAACAGCAGTGCCCATGTTTTTCATTGAGCGAGCGCAAACGGGTCACGAATGGAATATATTTCGTGTCTTTAACAGATTTGACATGGATTTTGACTTCGAGGGCGAAGTCAAACTTCGCCAATCATTGCGAGCTCGTACGAGGGGTTTTGCAGCAAAACCTCCCTGCGAGCTCGCGATGGTCCTACCAAACCCCTCATTACAACTAGGAGGTTTGTCGAGGGTTTGGGGGGGTTTGCAGGATGCGGTGCACGCTGTGATAGAAGGGAGGGCCCAGGCGAGAAGAATAAAACCCAGAACCCTAGTGTAACAAGGGCGTTTGTATGATATTGGGGGGGATTACGACATGTGGCACAAGCTGTGATAGAAGAAGGGGATTTTCCGGGCCCTCATGATGTTAAATCGAGATCAAGACCGGTCTCAATCTCGCTCGCATCAATTTTTCTTGTCTCGCTATCTCGTACCGCACGACACAAAACAATCTTGATCTGTCTCGCACGAGACGAGACGAGACGAGACGAGACCGAGATATGTCATGTGTCACGCGAGATCGGGACGAGAATCTTGTACCGCAGTATGGTTCTCACAATTTTTTTCCAGTGACCCCTGCCACGTGTGCCAAGGCTGTAACAACCAATTGCGCACTGGATCTGTCGGCACAGAAAGCGGACAGATCCAATGTGTGACACTCTGTCAAGAAACGGTCGTGAAGGGTCAAGAGGAACATCCAAAATGAAATTTACACAAATAACTTTATAAAAACAAACTACTATAATAGTCAGAATCGCTCAACCTTTAGTGCATAAACAGCTTGGGCTACTTTGCGTAGAATGGTCAATTCACTCCCGGCACTTGTTTTTCGCTCCACGTAACCTGCTTGTGCGTGCTTAGCACTGGCACGTGCAAACAGCTAGCTGCTCGTGGAGATGTTTCTTTCCCACTGGTCCAGGCATGCAGTTTTCATGCTGGTTGGCTAAGTAATGTAGGGTTTGAATGTTGAACTGGGGGAGTTTGCTTTGAAAACGATGCTGACTCTAGTTGTTTTCGAATAAGTTGCTCGCAATCTGAATGAAGTGGCTCCAAAGTGGGTGGGTTCCGGCAGCTCGAATCGTTGTTTCGCTCGTCCCTTGCAACGATGCAACATGCGAGATTGTCTCAGATGTGAGCGAGACCGAGACGAGATTGAGACGAGCAAAATATAAATCGGCACGAGACAGATATTTTCTCGTCTTTTGTACCCGGGACGAGACATCTCATACTGGAATGCAAAAACAAGTTTGAGATCGAGACGTCTCGTCTCGATCTTGATTTAACAACCCTATCGGGTCTCGCTACCGTGGGTTCCGACAGGTACCCGGGCAAGTGAAAGAAAACCCGAGCCCCCCGGTTCAAGTAGGGGGTTTGTCGGATTATGGGGGGCGTTTGTGAGATGTGGCACACGCGAACACGCAAGTTTTAGAGTTCGCACTTGCAAACTCCAAAACTCGCGAGAAGGCTGCTTCTGACATCGGCGAGGCCAGAGTCAGCACCACCCACTTCGCCCTCGATATCGATGAAGTCCGACTTCGAGTGCGCGGGTACAGTTGTTCTTTTTTTTTAATCTTGCTCGCACAATGAAAAACATGGACACCGCTGTCATTTTGTTTTCGACTATGGACATCGCCGTCTTTCCGTTTTCGACTACTGGCAGTTCTGATCTATCAAGCAAAACGATGGGCACCAGTGTATTTTGAACCTCTATGTTAGTATGGTTGAACAAATTGTAAGCTGAGGAATGTGAGAAAGTTTCACAAACTAAGTGAATAGAACCCAATGAACCAATGTCACTTGTGAATTACATTATTTGGGGTCCGTTTTGATGTTTTGTGATGTCTTGGAGTGCTAGGCTGTTGGTTTTTCCGCGTCTCTCATTGTACTCTATTGTGTCCTCCCGGCTTGTGTACATTGGCGTGTAGATGACTGACGGCGAGACTTGACGATGCTGGAGTGTCGTCCTGTGGAGCCGACGCACGCTGAGGCCTACTCGCAGTTTGCTGGAGCCTCCTCCCTACGTCAATGTGCTCAGCTCCATCGGCAGGCCTCCTTGGCGGTCGAGCCGCCGGCGGTCACTGCCTCCACAAAGGCCGTCTGCGTACTTGTGGTGCTGGATCTGAGTGTGTTGTTGTGTCTACAGCGTCATGCTCTGCCTAGGGTTCATATTTCACATTGCGGGGCACCATTTGGCACACTGGACCAGCGTAGGCACTGCCTGGGTTCGGCAGTCATAACTCTTTGCTTCTATTTTTCTAGCTGTTTCTGACCGCACGGCTGCGTTTGCAGTGTCAGTATTATGGTATGGTCCAGTTTTCAGGCAAAACGGATGATGCCCGGGTTTCGGGCTGTCGGCCGTCTGGCAGACCTCACAGAGAAAACCTGTCAGCCTGAAAATAGAGCTTTTTTCTGATTGGCTTGTGATCTGAGTAACAAGCTCTACAGATCTGGGAGGGGTCTCCCATTGTTGTTCATTCTTGATTGCTAATCAGTCACTTCCAGTTTTCAACTGCTTTCTGGCGCTAACACTGGCGCGCGCATCTCTGAGTAACAAACCCACAACTCACAGACTTAGACTCTAGAGCAGCAGACTGAGGGGGCAGCAGACTTAAGCAACAAGCACGGAAGCCCGCATGCTGCATCAACAACACTGCTGCCTCAACCTGCTGCATAGATTCTAGCTTGGTATCAGAGCCAGAGCGTAGCAACAGCAGCAGAAAACTGGCGTACAGGTGCCAGACAACGCAGGCGGACCTCCATACGCGCCAGTGTAGGGAGCATTGAACCGCCTGGTGGCGATGTCAGATGTTTTCCCACGGCCACTGGGCCAGGGGAAATGCTGCCCGATTTCTTTGGTAGCACTGACCCCCATACTTGATGCGAGGAGGTGAGCGGCAGGCCACGTCTAACATCAACAGATGACGACGCACGTCACCCAGGTGTAGTGACTCGCATCAGCAAACAGCAACAGCAGCAGCAGCGATAGGCAACTACAGCAAGCAGTGGTAGTAGCAGCAAGCCGTAAATGCGTGCAGCAACAACAGCTATCAGTAGTAGCAGCTCGCAACAGCTTTCAATAGCAGCAGCCTGTAGCGACCAGCAGCAGCAGTGGCCAACAGTAGCAATAGCAGTAGCCGGCTACAGCAGCAGCAGCAGCGAGCTGCTACTGCCCGCTGCCTGCAGCTCGTTGCAAGCAGCGAGCTGCAGGCAGCAAGCTCATTGCTCGTTGCGAGCAGCGGGCTGCTGGCAGTGAGCAACGATCCCACTACTCGCTGCCCGCTGCCCACAGCAAGCAGCAAGCTTGCTGAGCAGAAAGAGAGGAAAACAAATTACACCAGAAAAAATCCCCCACCCCGTCAACAGCTTCCTTAACTATTGTAGGAGCCATAGCAGCTCGCAACAACAACAGCAGCAGCAGTAGCAGTAGCAGCAGCAGCAGCAGTAGCAGCTACTGCATCAACAAAAGCAGCAGTAGCAGTAGCAACAACTGTTTCAACAGCAACAGCCACATTTGCAGCAGCAGTAGTTGCAGCTGTAGCAGCAGTGGCCTCAGCAACAGCCGCTGCTAACGTTATCAGCCGTTCAGCTGACGTTCCTACTGACGTCACTACTGACGTCATCAACAAAAAAAGGCAATGATGTAGATTCTAAACAAGATTTGCTGAAATCAAACTATTCAGGCTAAAAGCACTACTGAGTTCACTGTTGACGTCAGCAGCAAAAAGGAAAAAAAAGGAGGCACCTAAAAACATGCCCACTAGTCCTAACAGGGAGGGGACTTCCTCTGATGGGGGGGCCTCGTCCCCCTTTCTTACAGCAGCTGCAGCAAGTGCAGTAGCAGCAGCAACAGCAGCAGTAGCCACCACTGTAGTAGTAGCAGCAGCAGCAGTAGCAGCAGCAGCAACAGTAGCAGCAACAGCAGGAGCAGCAGCAATAGCGTCACCCTACACAATCTGTCGTCAGTCCTTCTGCCTCGACAAATCCGCTCAGTGCTCTTCAGCAGCAGCTCGCAACTTTGACACAGCAGCTCGCTGCACTATAGCTGTCGCCACCCCCATTGTCGTAGCAGTTGCAGCAGAAGTAGTAGCCGCCACCACTACAGCAGCAGCCTCTCCCGCAACAGCCGCACCAACGTTAGCAAGCGCCATTTACTTTGCCAGGATACGCGAGCCCGTCCCTATCCTTTGCCACAGAGTACCTGGCACAGCAACACACCCTATGCCAACACCAGACGGTGACATCAGTCCTAGGCCCCACTTTGGGTGCCGACTGCAGGCCAAAGGACTTCGAAATCCCACCGCCACCGCTTCAAGCTGGCGACCAGTTCCGGAGCTGGGAACTCAGCTTCCGGATCTGGGCATAGGGTGAGGGCGTATAGCCTTACTACGTTCTGCCGTTCGACTCCACCCAGCCGTCTGCGTGCTTGTGGTGCTGGATCTGCCTGTGTTGTTGTGTCTACAGCGTCATGCTCTGCCTAGGGTCAATATTTCACATTGCGGGGCACTATTTGGCACACTGGACCAGCGTAGGCACTACCTGGCTTTGGACAGTCATAACTCTTTGCTACTATTTTTCTAGCTATTTTTTACTACACGGCTGCGTTTGTAGCGTCGGTATTATGGTATGGTCCAGTTTTCAGGCAAAACGGATGACGCCCGGGTTTTGGGCTGTCGGCCGTCTGGCAGGCCTCACCGAGAAAATCTGCCAACCTGAAAATAAAGCTGTTTTCTGATTGGCTTGTGATCTGAGTAACAAGCTCTACAGAGCTGGGGGGGAGCTAGAACTTGGAGGAGTCTCCCATTGTTGTTCATTCTTGATTGCTAGTCAATCACTTCCAGTTTTCAACTTCTTCCTGGCGCTAACACTTGTGCGCACATCTCTGAGTAACAAACCCAGAGCTCACAGACTAGACTCTAGAGCAGCAGACTGAGGGGGCAGCAACGAGCGTGGAAGCCTGCACGCTGCATCAACAACGCTGTTGCCTCAACCTGATGCATACATTCTAGCTTAGGCTTGGACAACCAATGAGCTTTACTGGCTATCGAAATCATCTTGTGTAAAGTGGCCATGGGATACTTGTTTCGTTTTTTAATTTTGCAAAAGGGATTACCTGTTAAAAATGTGGGGAAGACGTCGAGATCCCATGCCAAAAAATCTCTTCCGGGTTTTGTTTTCGAAATAACGGAAATTTTGATAATTCTTTTCCAAACCATGGATAAGCGGCGTAGAACTGTTTCAAAGGGTGGGTATAGAGGAATCAGCCTCAGACGGCAGCAACCAGGTGTGCGAGAACTGCTGACCTCGGTCGCAGGTGGGAATGGGTGTGACACTAAACACAGTTCATCAACCCACTCAACTCTTGGACATACACCCTGCTCTGTCGGACGACGCAAGACAAGGCAAAGCGGATCGTCGCGGACTTGCGTGAGCGAAATGGTTTCACCCGTATTCACTCATATTCACCAATTCCCACCTGCGGCCCTCGCTTCTTGGTCATGGCTGGGTTGTTGTTAGTGGGGACAGCGATTCCACCCACCCACAGTGCTTACGTCATTCTCTGGGTCCAAGGAATTTTTTTCCTTCCAAAGTTGGCTGAAAACTTCTAGCTCAACGGCGCCCGCCACTGTCCGCTGAGGTCAACGGACGAATGATAGTTTCTGTGTGCAAAACAAATTAGACACATCTTTGTCTGAAGTTGAAAAGTCCAACAGTGCCGAGGGCTTCGCTTCACACGTCCAAAGTTGCCTGCAAACTAGGAGGTATGGTCGTAAAGTTGTCGCGCCACATAAAAGAACGTCCCTGCCGAAGTTTATGTCCATCACCCACTTTTGCGACGTCCACCCACACCCATCCACGACACTGGTGGGTGGATATGGGGTGAGGTTCGTTGCGGTCAAAATGGAGGGTTGGGTTGTATTTCCCAACTTGCGGCTGCTTGGTTGGTTTAGATGGTCGAAAGATCAAATTTTAACGATTTTCGTCAGCATTTTCTCCAAAATCATGCCGGTTGCGAATGTCGAAGCTGTGTGTACATAAGACATGCACACATCCAAACATTTGGCTCGGTGGACACGATCCTATGTGTCGTCCGATCCATTCCACTGTGGCCCGATCGAGTGGGGAAACATCCCCATGCCACTTCCCTTGCCTAGAGCATGGCCAAAGAGCGACCATGCTCTGCACAGGCAGTCCAACCAACTTCGCCAACCGAAGCGAGCCGTCGGTCAAACTGCGGAATTGGCCCTAAGTGGGAATGGGTGGGTGACATTTCACCTAGTCCATCCACCCTCAAATTTTAGGACACTCTGTCTCCTCCACGGCCTACACAACGCTAGGCCAGTGAATAGGTCACGGATCTGCGTGGGTGAAGTCTATGGTTTCACCCATATCCACCCGTACTCACATGTCCCCACCTGCGATGGGAAGCTGGCCGTCCCTGCCAGATTGTGAAAGAAATTCATGCTGTGAGAAATAAATGAGGAAGCGAACCTCGCTTGCCAATTGTATGTTCAGCCTGTGATGGTAAAAATAAAATAAAACAAACTCGCAAAAACCAACAAACCACTAAAATCAACCGAGCGGAAGGAGGAAGTTCCGTAGCAGCATCCGATTTGGTTGGAATCGTGGGTTGTGCGTTCAACCCACGATCCCAACCGCAACCAGCCTCACCCATGTATGTAGGTAGGTTAAATAGCAGTTCCCACTCACAACAATCCAGCCACGGCCCTTGTCATTACCCACTGTCCGCCTGCATTGCCAAGCCGCCTGCCCACTTTCCAACCGGCGCGCCTGCTTGCCCACTCCCCCGTCCATTTGCCAACCTGTCAGCTTGCCCAACCGTTCGTCCGCCGACCCAATTTCCCTCCCGCCCGCCAGCTTGCCTGATGCCGTGGCTGGGATTCAGCGCAATTCGTTTGCGTCCACCCAAATGTTATCCCCCACCCACCCGCATTGTGGATGGATTTGTGTGGAGTCTCTGAACGTGGGATAAAGACATCGTCGGCGCTTGGTACTGAAATGGTAAATATTTTTAAACGTGTGCAATGCTTGGTACAGTACGACTTCGCACCTTACGCCACTCGTCAACACTGGCAGGCAACCTTACGTCCAGCGCCGAGCGAGTGCACACTGTAGCACTTACCATACGAGCGTGGAGTTCGGTAAATGCGAAGGCTGGCTACGTTTGGGTGAGGGAGCGGATGTAAAGCCCTATTGGCCGCAGGTGGAAATTGATGAATATGAGTGAACACGGGTGAAACCGTTTCGCTCACCCACGCACGCCGTGACGATCCCTTTTGCCCCGTCTTGCCCCGTCTTGTGTCCAAGAGTTGAGTGGGTTGTGTCGCGGCTGGTAACGTCGCGAAAAATTGTTCGCGACGGTTGTTCTCAGGCTGTCGAAGCTTCCCTCGAATTTGTGGTAATTGTTTTTTAACTTTTTCAGAACTTGTCGCCAGTTTGCTGTGAGGTAGAGTAAACTGGCAACGGGTTTGGAAAAATGGTGCAGCGTGCGGGAGAGGGGCGTCGGTACGTGCAAGGGGAGGGCAAAGTCGTCGCGAGATGCAAAGCAAAGTTGTCGCCAGTTTGTGCAAACCCGCGACAAATTTGCACGCATCTCCACCGTAAACGTTTCGGACTCGGATCGTGCGGCCAAGAGCGTACTCGTCGCCAACTGTCCATGGCCACCAGCATCCGTGAAACTGCCATCTGCAGGTCGTTATTTTTGCCGCCTACAGCTTCCAGGTTCCCGCCTGCAGGTTTTTGAGGTGTCAAACCTGGCATGGGGCTTCGTTGCAAGTGCCACCTGAAAGCTTTGGCGACAAATTTTGGTCAAATTCCTGAGGCAAGGAGAAAATGACGACAAAAAAAGGTTTCGTTGAAAAAAACATATGGCAGCGCACTTAACAACCCGTGCCAAAAGCCACAAACCAGCCGCAATGTCGTCACGAACACAGAAAAACCGTTGCCGAAAACACCAAAGGTGCATTTCGCGACGTTACCAGCCGTGACATTGATGAGAAGAAAATATCTAGATACCCAGGGTTCATAAACAAAACATGCCAAACCCCGCGTCACCGGAAAAATGGAGTACAGATCACCCCGCCTTTCATTTTTTGATCCCCAAAAGCCCCGTCTTAACTTTGATTATCGCAATAAACCCAACGATGGCCGGCGGGGTAGATTTTTTTGTTACAATATTCTCCGACATGAGGGGTATAATGTAACGTCACAATATACCTCGTTTCTGTTTTGAGTCGTCTGAGGTACTTTAAGCATTTTTCCAATTACTTGGAACCCGTCCTAAGAAACAGATGGAAAAGCCTCTTCTTGTCAGGTGTTATCTTTGAATTGCTTGCGTGCTTGTTTTTCAAACCAGCCCACCCCAAATAACGTTGTGCAATGTATCCGCCCACCCCTCCCCCCGCCTTTTTGGAAGGTCGCATTTACTTCATTTTTTTTTATCACAGTAAAATTTTCATATTGAGAGACTACACAGAAGTCACAAAATGGAAATGTCAGGAAAATGTTCATGTACCCGACGGGGTACCTTGTCACAGACAATTTGGCTGCGAGGCGTCCTCAAATCAAAGTATTGAAGTCGAGGCTTATGGAGCTAAAAAATGAAAACAACAGGTGAATGGATAACAAAATCCTTCGAACGGGGTGGATAGCGTTTTAAAAAATCCAGAACAGGGTACCTCGTAACGTTGTCACATTGATGACGTGAGTTTACTGTCACTCACCCATTCCCACCTGCGGCCATGTTGGGTTCGTGTGCAGCGCCTAACCCAATCCAGGGTCCGCAGAGCGCCAAATCCAAGCAAGTGTCCACTGCCTCTTCGCGCCAATGGATGCGTGAACCGAACATAGGGTTTGAGGTCTTTTCCTTTACAACCCATGGTTGGGATGCTTTTTTCGAGTCCTGACCCTTGACCGCGAGCGGCCAAAATTTGCGGCACGACAAGGGACGCGTTCTCGAGGCGTCCACACGAAATCGTGTTTTTAACGAGCCATGGCCCTTCGTCTCAGAAGAATCACGCGAGATTTCCTACATAAAACGCCAAAGGAGAGAGGTGATTTCCAGCACCGCAAGTTCATAAATTAGATAACTATATGACAAGATTTCCAACTTCCAAGGTGAATATAACACGCTTTCTGATTTTTCACAAAGATAAGCCATGAATTTCTTTGTGTGAAAAAAACATGCCACTGAGGCCAAACAACATCTAATAATATATCCCGCAAAAAAGGCATTTTGTTAAATCCAGACGTAAACGAGTCCCTCATCCTTCTACGTGGGTATTTTTCATAAATTTGATGGATCACCACGCGGTGACTTTTGAAGAAGGTGTGCAGCAGGGAGGAGGCGAGCAATGTAGGGAAGGGGAGGTGGGCAGGTTGGCATATCAAAAGGCATAGAAGGCAATGATCACCTTTGCACCAAAGAAGAGAAAGTCTTCTGCTTTAGCTTGAACGACTTTGTGAAGAATTACCAAAAAATACATATAGATTTAGGTAAAGATATCAAGATAGATATAGACAAAAATATAAATATATATGCATACATACACAGGTATGTAGATATATATAGATGTAGATATTGAAAATGATATAGATATAGATATAGATATAGATATAGATATAGATATAGATATATATATAGATATAGATATAGATATAGATATAGATATATATATAGATATAGATATAGATATAGATATAGCTATAGATATAGATATAGATATAGATATAGA
>SZWC01018214.1:32848-46503 GCA_023375785.1 Penium margaritaceum | reverse complement strand
ATATATATATATATGTATACATATATATATATATCTCTGACACAGTAGCCTCGTCGCTTCAAGAGCTGAGGACTTCAGCTACTCAGTCATCACCACTGTCTTGGCCCCTAAGGTCTCTACTAGAGTAACCAAGCCAAGAATCTGCTGGTGTTCTCTCTGAAGACCCCTATAAGACTTGCAATTTTGTGCCAGCCTAGGAGGAGGACGCCTCACTTCCTGGAGGCTAGGCTACCCCGAAGATGGTGGTAGTGCCAAGACCCCTTGCGTCGATAGCCTTAAAAGGCCTAGCAAGGATTTGTCCCTTTTGAGATGCCAAGAAACTCAGTGTTTTGTACATAGTTTTGTTAAGAATGATTCATACTTGTACTTCGTACTGTGTACTATCAATCAAGAGATTCAATTCCTCTCTTGTGTACATGCTGTCTTGACGAGCACCAAGATCTTCATACAAGCAGCAAGGAACTTGGAGCTTGTTGCTACAAACCAAACCACTCTTGTTGTACAAACTCCGACACATTGAAAGGTTGTGTAGTGGATTGGACAAAATCTTTGGCTGACTAGGCCAAAACCGTGGTGGTTGAGAGTCTCCAACCCTCAAGCCATCTCATCCAACTGCTCACAGGCCACGGATCCCTTCTCCATCCACATGGTGCCAGTTGTTCGCTTTAGAGAGTTCCGTAGAAGGTTGTGGGTTTTATGATATGAAAGGGAAAAGGACCATTATAGGTCAATTAAGAATTTCCTTATAACCTTGTTTCTCTGTACGTATTTATGGACCCCTTGAATTTCACTTCCAGCCCGTTTTACGTACAGGTAATTTTCCTTGCGATACGTTCTTGAGCGGATGAGCCCCTCCTCCTCCGAGTGTATGGGGCAAGTTATACAACAGGGTGTGTGTGGTGGAAGTCGCAAAGCGTACACTAGTGTATGTCTCGTGAATTTCTAGAAAACATCTCACAAGACTACACAATTGTCTAATTTTCATACCCCCTCCACAGTCCCATACACTCATATTATACACTTTTCCCTTTTTGAGGGTAGGGGAGGGAGAATTGTCTGTGGCATCACTCGGTCCACCCTCCCTGAATTGCATGAGGTGAGTGTACAAGTGGATGTAACCTAAAGCACTTGATAATCGATAAGAAAATTCCAAATACTCCCAACAAAAAAGTCACCAAATTTTATAACAGCACCCTAGATAGTTACTTTGGGACCCTTGGTCATCAAAATTCCACGATCCCCCCAAAAAAACGAAGAATGTGTCGATGACCATTGTTCACAGCCAGACTCTCACGCAGATAAGATGTACTTATTCCCTACGTGCGTCAGCCATGTCAGTCTGACGCGACTCTTCGCATGAGGATAGCCACGTTAGATTGACATGGTGTGAAACCCCTAAATCAAGGGTGTTTGAGGCTGGCTCCCATTGAATCTAAATTTACAAAGTGTTCGTTAAAGGAATCTGAAGGTGCAGCCTGATTAGTTGTTTTTTTTTTTTTTTTCAGAAATCATGCTCGAATATAAAGTTTCCACAAAAGAGAAATTTGAATTATTGAATATCAAGTACAATACGACATGTGGTAAAAGTCATGATATGTACACGAATTATTAGAAAATATCTTACGATACTACAATAGTGTCTTTTACAATACCCCTCTCCCATGTACACCATCTTATACACCCATCTTATGTACTTTCCTGTTTGTTTTGGGGGATGCGTAGACGGTTTCTTTGGCATCGCTTGGTCCACCCCCCCCTCCCGAAGTGTATGAGGCGAGTGTAGGAGGGGGTGTATGTGGTGGAAGTCACAAAATGTACACTAGTGTATATATCCCGACTTCCTGGAAAATCATTCATAAGAATACATTAGTATCCTTTTCTATACCTTGTCCACATACACTGTCCAATTTATTGGAGGGTAGGGAGATAGGTCCCTCGACTTTGTTCAGTCTCCCTCCCTTCCCGGATTGTACGAGGCAAGTGTACGAGGGGGTGTATGTGGTGGAAGTCATAAAACAAATACTAATGTGCATATTGTAATTTCACCAAGTTGTGCAAATGGGGCTTCAAGTTTGTGGAAACCCTGCCACCGAGGAGTTTCACAAACGCCCTCAAGGCGGGGTTTGTGACCCTTCAAGCACCACGTTTGAAAATGGATTTAGTGGGGGGTCCGAGAATACTCCACACAATAGAAGAGAACCTGCTGGGTCCCGCTACTGTGGGGCCCAGCAGGAGCTCGGACAAGCAAACAAATAAAACCCACAACCCAAGGTGTAATTAGGAAATCGGATTTTTCAAAAGTTTACTGTTAAAGTACCTGGTTTGCGAGTGGTTTGAGTGGGGGGTGCAAGAAGCCTCCACACAATAGAAGGGAACCTGTTGGGCCCCGCTACGGTAGGACCCAAGTGGAGTCCGGGTAAGCAAACATTGAAAAACCACAACCCCTGGTGCATCTAGGAGATGGAGAATGTTGAGATATCACTGTTCAAGTACCTGGTTTGTGAGTGGTTTGAATGGGGGGTGTAAGAATCCCCCACATGATAGAATAGAACCTGCTGGGCCTCGCTAGTGTGGAGCCTGATTGGAGTCCATACAAGAAAAAAAACGATGATCCCAGATGTAAGTATGGGATGGGTTTTCAATGGGTAAAGATCCTCGCGGTCTAGAGAACCAGGTTCACAAGAGACAAAGACAACCAAACAGGAATAGGTAAGAACACTTTTACAATATGACAAGGCATGTACTCAGGAACAGAACAGGTCACGTATTATTTCACAATGTGTTTCAATGCTATTCGATAAAACATGCAAAGCATTGTTGGTGCTAAGAGATGAACAAGTTTCAGTCCTGAATCTTCCACAAATGCTGCTAAGATGTCAAACTAGCATGTACACTTTAAAACGGATGTACATTAGAGGGTGATTGGTCATAAAGGGGCTCTTGTACGTGCTCAAGTCGTTTTGTGACATCACTCGGGAAGTTGAGGAATACTAATATCCAACCATGTACTACATGCTGCACCACTATCACCAGCTCTTGGACCACATCTACAAGAGCATGGTGGACCTTAAGATGCCAACTCCTTACAAGGTTGCTCGGAGAAGGGAAAGAGGAAGCGTCATGAATACTATGACTCCCACTCTACAGCAGCTATCGCATACACCATTCTCTATCCTAGATTGTGGCACACTTTTTTCACCGACCTTGCGCCGCCTTGTACTTGCTTGACAGTAGTCCAAGTTTGAGAAGAGAGTGCGGCCTCTCATTGAACCAAACTTGGAGAGAGGGAAGGTATTGAGAGTGGCAGTCGAGATAAAGAAGCAATCACAAGCATCATCATAAAGAGGTGCTTCAACTTAATCCTCATCTACACCTCTCAGAGAAGCTTCTAGCTCTAGCAGGAAAAGTAATAACAATAGTCGTGGAGGTCAATGTAGAGGATGAAGTCATGAAAGAGGTAGTCCTTTGAGGACGTCAAATGTACACTTTGTACATCAAGAGGTACCTCATGTGGTCATGAACGTACATGAGACATACAACAATGATTTGTCTAGCTATCAACTACACGATATGTCCAAGGAAGTTTGGTACCAGACGCAGGACGAATTATGTGGTCAAGCATTGATGGCGCATGACCACATGGCCATGATAGCTTCGGGTGCTCCATACAAGTGCACGTTCAGCCGGAGTTTTTGAGTCGTTGGCAACCTATGCCATAAATTTTCCTCAGAGATGATTCGAGCGCTGTTGTGCTTGAGGTCGTGATATGAGATCTTCCCTCTTGGCAAGTGAGGATGCACATTAGTGTTCATACATCATGTAGTAGACTTGGCTACAAGGTTGTGCTTGAGAACCCAGGTAGTTGATGCTTGTGGTGGCTAGAAGGACATTGACATCCTCCCCACCTTCTGTGACCTGTGGTCATGTTTGTGGTCGCAAGAAGGACTATGGGATCCTCTCCACCTTGTTTGATATCTCTTCGTGTTTGATATCATTCATCATCTCTCTTCCTTCTCCAATCTTCTCCCCTCTCTCTCTCTGTCTCTCCCTCTCTCCCCCCTCAATCCCAACCTTTCCTTCATCGCTCTTCTTATCCTCTCTTACTCTCTCTCTCTCTCTCTCCCTTCCTCCCTCCCTCCCTCCCTCCGTCTCCCAGACTTGTCCACCTCGTCCACTTTACTTGTTTATGTGGATGGGTTAGTGCGATATGATGTCCTCCTCTCTCTCTCTCTTTTGCTATAATGTATTTTCATAAGGAATTGTGCATGGCGTGCATGTGTGTGTTTGTTAGTAGTACCCCTCAATTCACCTCAATCTCTATCTCCCTCTCTCTCTCCCTGTCCTCTCTCCCTTACATACACAATCTATCTCCCCTTCTCATACTATAATTATCGTTACCCCATGCGTTCATGTGAACAGTGAACCCCATCCATCCTCCTTGTCTTTATTTTCCACTCCAAATGTATTTTTCTTATGCAACATAAGATAACATTTAGAATTTATCTTATGTCACATAGGAATGTCCAACTTGGAACCCACTGGCTTCATCATCCTGCCCCTGTGGCCAGCCCCCCCCCCCACCCCTAGCCCCTTGTCACCCTTATCCCCTTCCTACTTTACTACTGAAACCAAAACCGTACAAAAACCATATGGAACAAAATAAATTCAGCTAAAACCTAAATTGAATCAATTTGTTTTAGTTTCAGTTTCAGGTTAGAGAGAAAAACTGGTGCGTATAAAAACCTAGAATAGAAACCGAAAACCAAAAACCAAAAACCAAAACTTGCATCCATTCAAGGAGGAGGCCAAAAACATTAATATCACGTCTATTTTTCCACAAAATAAAAAGGTAATATAAAAACATATATGGACTCAGAACTATGATACACATCATCCTATCATTAGAAACAAAGGTTATCCCCACAAGTCGAATCATACTTTAATACAACATGTATCCGACCACGCCAAAAGAAAGAGTGCATAGGGTCATCGCTCTCCCAGGAGAATTGTGATCGAGCAATGACCTGTTTTCCCTTTGTTTCTTTTTACATGCAAATCCTCTAATAGGGGATTTGTGTGTGCAGTTTCCTATGTTTTGAGCATGTGGAGCCCGCGTGAAACATAAGAACTGAACCTCGGACTACATTCCGAGCTTCTACGTTTAATTTGTGCGCACGTACATGCTGAGAACTGTAGTAGCATCTTCCCTTCCAACCCATTGGGACTCTCAATATTCCCTCAAGATCTATGAAAACCTTTGTTTTTGTATAAAAAAACCCTCCATTAAGGGTTTTAATTATTATGGACGAAAAAGCACACATCAGCGTTGCATGACATGCCACGTCAACACGACTTCGTTTTTCGATGTCAGTTGCCAAAAGATAGCGGCGTTGATGTGGTGTGGGATCTTTTTTCAATCACATTGGGGGTGTAAGGCCTGGTTTTACTGGGTACCAATGTTTTTTTCCAAATGAAAACAAACGGACAGTCAAGTTCATGATGACAACCTAATGCCTTGTCACAATAGGAGGTGCCATGTGCATTTGCATCAGTCGCGAGCGACACTTCAGCTGTATTCATCGCCATTTATGATACAGTATACGACCATTATCTCATAATCCTGTCAGAAGGTCAATAGTATTATGTGCTCGTACCATGAATTTAAATTAATTCTTTCACGGCATTAGGAAAACCAAATTTTGACATGCATAAAATCTGGAAATACCGAGCCAATGAATGATGGCCTTCCACATGCCACTTTGTTTACAGCAATTATTTGGTTAACCAACACATTGTGAATGCTTGTGGACAGTTTGATGGGTAAACAGAAGGGTGCTCCTCACCATTGGTTGTTGGGAGTTTGAATCTAAGATTGTCACGTATGTATGGAAGTTTTTGAACGCTAACATGGATTTCATGCGGATGCACATTCTTTTCTCATTCAGCAACGCTGGAAATGATATTGCTCTAGTGTGAATAAGATGTTTCTTTGCCGCCTCACACACTTAGACTAAAGTGCGTAGCTTGCTGCGTCCAGGCTTAGCACCTGAACGACACTAGCTACTCGGCGGTGAGAGAAAGCATTTACTTGTGACTTCGCACCATAACTAAATACTGATTTGAGTAATAACCATCGAGAAATTGCATCAAGAAATTCCACCATAAAATACTATAGTTTCAATATTTTGGAGGTGTTTCTCCACACAACGTTAGTATCGAACAACATTGAAACCTTGATATGCTTCGCAGGCATCCTCTTGGCTCTTCTAGCAAGTGGTAAAGGTCTTAAACAAGTCGGGTTAGTCGGCCAAAATGATGACAGCCGGTCGACGTGAGTTTCATAATTCATCGGGTAGTGACCATCCCGTTTAGGAACTCGTGCATGTCAGGGACATGAAAATCCATCCTCGATACGCTCTTGGTCACAAAAATCTATCACATTGTAAGATGTAGGACATGACCGGCTAATATGGCCGTTAATTTCATGATTGACATCTCGGACAGTTGTAGCACTCTCAAGATTAATGTAATGCGTCATAGCCGTTCACTTGGTGATACAATCTATGTTTACACCACTGTGTCAACACGGTGATGGAGGAAGTCCAAAAATCACATGAATGGGAAGCAATTCCCACCAAGATGAAGAGGCAAGAATCAAGGGAACCCCATACACTTTTGGCACCCCTTGAATCATTCTGTCTTTCTGAATTTAGGTTACCAACTGTGTATATGTGGCTAAGTATTTGGAAGGTGCATTTAAACTATCTAAGGGTCGATCGTGACATGAGTAGAACTGACTAGATGTCTTTGCTTCTTTCGTGGCACAACTTTGAGTTGGTGGTCCAGTCCAAGGAACATCCAAAGGTAAGAGGAGACCAATAGAGCTTGATCAATGGCGTGTGAGGCTGGCCTCGCATCATGGACCGCGCGTGGAGTGCCTTTTTAAAAACCAATATGACATTGTAGAAAAACTTCGGTTGACATATTTTGGATACATGATAGAAACTTCAATAGTTCATCAGCACTCCAATGAGATGTAGTAAATATGAAGGTTATGGGAGATGACCATCGAAAGTAACATTATCCCGAAATCTAATCTCACTATGTACGACGGCCTCAAATTGGAAATCCATCAAGCCATTGCAATCTTTGAAATCAAGGGTGGCCTTATGTAAATGATACATTCAAGTGGAAGGATGGAAATCACTATATACAAGACTTGGATGCCATCACCTAATGGCTGGTGATCTCGAAATTATAACTCATTCTTTTATTGGTGGGAAGTATCATTCGTTGGAGGCCTCCTCTCAAGTTGACACTGTCAATGAGTAAGACTAATGAACATGTTTGACCTACAATAGTCTAGGCCTTGGTTTGAAGGGCTTCTTGAGGTGTAAAAACACAATAGAAAGGGAAGGAAGCCACCGAATAAGGGATGTAAGCCACATACAGACATGGAGGAGTTCAAGAACCGGTGGTGGAAAAGAATAGGTGCCAAAACTCCCAACGATTTAAAAATTTCTTCCCCGGCCGATGGCACATCTCAATGGCTCGCAACGCTTTAGATGAGGAGTTGTGAGATCGTACAAATCAATTAAGAGTACGAGGATGACCAGCATTGATACTACAAATGAGTCCACCGGGGGATTGTAGATGGGAGAAACAATACTAGCCTTGGATGCAGAATCATATCACGTATAATGAAATGAGATGGTTGAGAAGTTTGGATTTAAGTCACACTGAGGATTCTTGAAGGAAGATTACTGGTTGACTATCTAATTCATGAATTACTCTAACTACAAAAATAACGATTTGTGATACTTAATTCAACAAAATGTAGATGAAACCCAACGAGGGACGATGAAATCATCATCCTCCAATATTTCCTTTGTTGATCCCATTAGTGAGTGGTCAACATCGATGGAATAAGACGGTACTTGCTTTGGTCGAGCAACCGACGACACAACGCCGGTTATGGGAAGCAAAAAGGTGGAAGCAATAGATTAAGTTATAATAACCATGACACAGCGAGGCAAAAGTCCATATTGCTATGTGTGGAAAAATAATGTCTTTGACAAAGAGCACATGCGTCACTCATCCACGTGGAACCTGGTGAGAAGTTTTACAATTGGGACACCTAACTCAACAACCTCATCGGCTTTGAAAGTGTGAATCTTGCAATGATACTAAAGGAAATTAAACCACTAATTTACATGTTTGAATTGGTTTCCCTGGCAATCTACCCTGCGTGCTCCCTCGTCTAAGCAACATTCATCATAAAGTCGGCTTGAATACCAATGTTCAAGGTCACCTTTGACATGACTGACCACGAGTTGGACCAGCTCGACAAGAAGGCAAGGGGGGGGGGTATTTTCCCATCTACGTCACTTCATGCTACGACAGATAATTCTATGAAGAATACCATAGCAGTAAAAATGTGCACACATTGTTGAGAACTACACATACTCTCACTCGTCAGTCACATCTTATAGCCGAGGTTAGCACTCTACTAATCAGATGAGATATGTGGATTGAGCGACTATTTTTACATAGCTGTGAGCTGCTTAGCAAATAAGACAAGAACAAGTCCTGGTTTGATGCTCCGTATTGGTCACAGGGACTTACTCTCCAAGCGATAAAATACAGAGAGAGGTACTGGAGGAGTTCCACAGCACGAGTCCGCGTGGACACTTTGGCGAGGGTGAAGCCTTGAAATTTTTCTTGAAGTACTTATGGTACAGGATGCAAGAGGTGAACATAAACTTGAAGTCCTTATGGTACGAGATATGTGAAGTTTTTCCACAGTGACACGTCAAGTTGGACATGATTCCCAAGTTTGCTACACTTATCAAACCAAATTGTCGCTCGAACAATTACTTTAGAATCTATGCGGGTCAATGGAAATTGACTGGACACGCAAGGTACACGGTATCGAGATCGCATACAACCCAGCAAATTCCACAACAAACAATTGTTTAGGGTGAACCGTGGCAAACTATGCGTGGACCTGATTAGTTCTTGAGATTGAAGGAACATACTTGCTCTAGATGTTCAACGTGAAGAAATCTGCAAACCATGGGAGAAGACAGCTGAGATCCTTGTAAAGACTTGAGCGGCGATGAAACTAGCATTGAACAAAAATCGAAGAAACACATTGTTTTACGTCGACGGTTGAATTCTTCTCAATATGCAAACATCATGCTATGAGGACATGACTTTGCAGATTCAATGCTTTGGTGGCTCGGCATGTTCGTATGCAATGAGGTAAGGACACCTTCGCCATTTCCAATCATGCTTGCATAATAGCATGCACATACATCTGGTTTCCATATGTTCGGACACCAAGATGTACTAGGAAGTGAGCAAGAAGCTTTTCTGGTAGAGCACCACCTCAACGGACATCACGATGTCATACAGGAGACTATTGGACACAGTCGTAGAGGGGAAGCCGCAAGGCATCTTTGCAAGTGGTAGGGCAATGACGCACCATACAAGAGCTTGGAGCTTTACAACGAGTGGGAATTTGATCGCTAGGCACTAGCCTACATTGCATAATGGAGTGAGACGTCAACTCACCCCTTAGTCAGCTTTGGGAATTCGGGCAATCTTCCCTAACCTCCAATCCCATGTAAAAAACGTTTCCAAGTGGTTCGACGACTATTGTGTTTATATCTGCCGTGGATCGTGTCCATCTTTCGACATTGTGTTTATGTTCCCTCGTCGGCACTCAATTACCACGAAGAATCTCCTCAATATCTCCAATACCCCAATTTCCCCATGGAGTTTTCCGAAAGCGACTACTCACGACACAACCCTGCATGTCTTGCTTCGGGGGATTGCCAAAGACTCCAAGTATGCAATGAAGTATACCTCACTATGATCTCAACATTTGTTCCCATGCACTCAAGAGTTAAAACACATGCTAGAGGATCAAACTTTCACTAACTCGTTTGTGTCAGATTGTCGTGAATCATGTTATACTTTGTAACTTGTTTACCTTTTTACCGTCTAGGTATTGCCACATTAGAAACTAGCCCAAAACGAGTTATGAATTTTTCACGCCAAAGTGATACCATAGTGTGAGAACAAAAAATCATATACCTCAGTGAACTTTAATTCCGACGATTGACCTGTCCCGTAACTAATTCGAGGAAATTTTTAGCGCTTTCCAATTATTTTGGGGTTACTTTGGAAACCAACAAAAAATAAGGGGTGGACCTTTAAATTCAACGACCAAGGTTGCCTAGTTTTTTATTCGACAAGGACGTCGGCTCAAAATGTTGTTTTGCTTCTTGTTCAAGTGTGACTGCGAACAGTATTCAACCGTTCGATGTTTCGAATGGTCAAATGCTCGTCGCTCTCGCGTTTGAAGTTCAATGAACATCAAACGCGAGGCGAGGAGCACTCGACCGTCTTGAGGGCCATCAAAAGGCACATCAAAGTGCCTGAACATCGCCAAGCCAAGAGTTTTTTTTCGAACAATAGCACCAGAATCGAAACAGACGATGAAACGAACCCAAGTGAGGACATGACAAAAGAGGTGGGGGTAGACCTTTGAAATCGACGAACCAGTTTTGAAATCAATTTTGTGGTACTTTTTAATTTGACAAAAGTCTTTTTTCGACGAATTCCGGCGACTCAGAAATAGTTAATATCGAAATCAGAGTTCACTAGGGTAAGACAACTCGGGATATAATGGATTCGACGGAATCCTCGGCCTAGTAGGCCAAAACCGCAGTGCTTGAGGGTCTCTGACCCTCAAGCCATCCCGTCTCACCGTCCCCAGTCCCAGGTGACTCCGCTCGAGCCACTTGGCTCCTTCAGCTGGTCGGCGCGGCATGGCCACGCTACACTCCCCCCCAATAGGATTGAGATCCACCTCGGCATCTGCGATAATCCCCACGTGGGATTGAAGCCTTGGAACTCTGATACCAATGTAACAGATTCGACGGAATCCTTGGATGACTAGGCCAAAACCACAGTGCTTGAGGGTTTCCGAACCTCAAGCCATCCCGTCTCACCGCCCATAATCCCAGGTGACCCTGCCCGATCCATGTGGCGCCTGCGACCGGTCGGCGTTGCATAGTCACGCTTGATGGGAGGTCATCATGGACTCATCCCTAGTTTGGTAGATGTGGAAAATGGTAGAATTTATACATTCATAGAAATGTTTAGAATACTATAATCAGATCAAATTTTGTTTTTTCTCAGGTTAAATCTTTGCTTTTATATTGCGAATAGGAGTTACCGGTGCAATACGGTGTGCTGGAACTCGGGCAAGAAGATAATTTGCCGCACTCACGCCTCAGCTTGTAAAGATTCAAGCCAAAGGAGACTTGATCAGGTCTTGAACCTCACCTTTTTCAGTTGCTCATCGGGGGGGATCCTGGGGCAGTAGTTACATGTTCAGTGTCGCAGATGTCGTTTTTGCCGACTTTTAGAGACGGCCAAAACGACAACTTGTTCCACCACCGCCCCAACGTAAGCCGTTTATGCCGTCTTGAGTTCTGCAGCCCGTTATATGTTCACGGTTGACGGTTGCCACTGAGTTGAACTGCTCTTCCATATTTTGGAGGGAGCAGCTGGCCATTTTTCTTTCCCGGGGTGCCTTTCTTTTTCACGCTCTTCGCTTTTGTGGATGATTCGGCGACACGGCGTTGTGGATCGATTTTTCACGATGAACTCAAGACTCGTTTGTGTACAGACAATTTGCAGCAACCTGAATCCGCGTCCATAGCGTCTATGCACAATTACTACCGACGTCGAACGTCCGTGAGGAATGAGCGTGTCCTCTTGGGCAGTTATCGAATCCAGATCGGACGTCGTAGACAACGGCACCCCGGACGATTGGAACCCATCCAAAGAACAGGAAGGATATTGAGGACGCGGCCAGCATGGATTCTGTCTGCCGCTTTTCGGCGGTAGACGAATAGTTTATTTTGTTTTTGAAAGAATCGTTTGGCTGAAATCACCTTCTGAATGCAATCGCTTTCGACCGAACGACCGCTGTCGGTGTGGAGACAGGTCCGGTGGTCTTTGGATCTTCACTCTCCACCAGAAATCGGACTTCAAGCTGGTGCAATGTTTTTGAGAATTGTCCATCGTTGGTTCTCCAGTGCAAATTCTTTGGCCATGGTGCACGTTTTCGTCTGTGAGAATTGTTCGGCTGGAGAAAACGATCTCATCGTTGGAACAGCGGTCAGGCCTCGAGTTTGGGAACTGGAGCGGCGCGCAAACCGCCGCAAGGAGGTAGTAGCCCGACTGCTTATCGCTCTCAACCTCCCCGCGTCGCAACGCTTTGGGGTGGCGTGTGCAATGTGCGGTTGGGATTTTTTTTGTGTGGGGTTGCCCCACACAAAAAAAAAACTTTCCGCGTCGCAACCGCTGCAGAAGCAGCAACAGCAGCAGCGAACGGCCTGTATGTTCAACGGCCTGGCAGCCTTTTTCCTCCTCTCCTCCTCCGTGTCAAATGGTGCCTACATCGGACGTTTTTAAGGAAACGACGGGCTCTTACGTACGTGTTCAAAATGCTTTTGGACTGGGTGTGCAAGGTGCAGCTCGGGTCACTTGCTCCGTGGCGTTCGCAAAAGGAGAAGAAGATAACGTCTACATCTGCTTCGACAAGACACCCTTGTCCCTATTCATCCGGGCACTATCGCGTTTCCAACCCCGCGCACGGATGAGGACCGGCATGCATCTGCCGCCATTGTGAAGAAACATGCCACGACGCCAGAAATTTGGAAGCTCAGTTTTCCGGCAACAGCATAAGTGGCAGCGGCAGCAGCAGCTGCTGCAGCAGCAGAAGAAGCATCGGCAGCGGCAGATGGAGGAGCAGCAGTTGCAGCAGTTGCAACGGTAGCAGCGGCAGGAGGAGCAGCAGCATCAGCAGCAGCAGCAGCAGCAGCAAAAGCAGCAGCAGTAGTCCGCCATTGCTAGACCACCGCCCGCCTTTTTGCGAGCCGTCGCTGTGGTTGTCGACTGCCCAACGCAAAACTCTCCACACTTCACTCTTGGCACTCCACACTCTTCATTCACATGCACGGTGAGCACTGCGAGGATTTGATGCAGCGCTTTACGTTTTGCAAGACAACTGGAAGAAAAAAACACTTTTTCTACTGGCAGGCAGGCTGCACGCTGATGATGCTGAGGAGGATTCGATGGTTTTGGTCCTAGGGCCGCCTCCATACGAAAGTACACCCGCCTTCAACATGGGCCTGACTTGGCGCGTTTTGGCTGGAATTTGCCGGGACTGGCTTAGAATGGATTCGCTTGGATTGAATTTGCTTCGTTTGGCTTAGATTGGATTGGATTGGATTGGTCTGGGTTTCTTTGGCTTGGATTTAATGGGATCGGTTCGAATTGGATTGGATTGGAATGGATTGGCTTGGATCGGATTGGATTGGATTGGATTGGATTGGTTCGGATTGGATTGGATTGGATTGGATTGGATTGGATTGGATTGGACTGGTTTGGGTTGGATTGGATTTGATCGCTTTGGAGTGGATTGGATTGGATCGGCTTGGCTTTGCTTGCCTTGGTGTGGCTTTGCTTTTCTGTGTTGCTGTTGCTGCTGCTGCAGCTGCGGCAGCAGGCGCAGCAGCATCAGCAGCACCAGAAGCAGCAGCAGCAGCAGCAGCAGCAGCAGCAGCAGCAGC